>CAWUFW010000670.1:1800000-2027500 GCA_963921515.1 Calotriton arnoldi
AGCCATGTCTTCCCTGGACCGGAAACAAGCATCCTAGGACCGGTTTCTGGCATTTCAGCCGTCATCAGCCAGGCTTGCTTGAATCCAGTGGTAAAGTGAGCAAGGGACCCACGTCTGGGCATACCCCCGCCAACTTAGGGCGACCAAGCGATACAAAAGGGGATGATGGACGGAACGTTTGAGCCAATCAAACACTCACCCCAGTCAACTGATCTGGGTTTAATCCATCATCATTCTTTAGCTCACTCCACCACCCCAGTTCAGACATGGCCATATGCAAATCAGTCTGACCCTGTGCCTCATGGGAACAGTCCAGCCCGAACTGCCAAGCCATGTCTTCCCTGGACCGGAAACAAGCATCCTAGGACCGGTTTCTGGCATTTCAGCCGTCATCAGCCAGGCTTGCTTGAATCCAGTGGTAAAGTGAGCAAGGGACCCACGTCTGGGCATACCCCCGCCAACTTAGGGCGACCAAAGCGATACAAAGGGGATGATGGACGGAACGTTTGAGCCAATCAAACACTCACCCCCAGTCAACTGATCTGGGTTTAATCCATCATCATTCTTTAGCTCACTCCACCACCCCAGTTCAGACATGGCCATATGCAAATCAGTCTGACCCTGTGCCTCATGGGAACAGTCCAGCCCGAACTGCCAAGCCATGTCTTCCCTGGACCGGAAACAAGCATCCTAGGACCGGTTTCTGGCATTTCAGCCGTCATCAGCCAGGCTTGCTTGAATCCAGTGGTAAAGTGAGCAAGGGACCCACGTCTGGGCATACCCCCGCCAACTTAGGGCGACCAAAGCGATACAAAGGGGATGATGGACGGAACGTTTGAGCCAATCAAACACTCACCCCCAGTCAACTGATCTGGGTTTAATCCATCATCATTCTTTAGCTCACTCCACCACCCCAGTTCAGACATGGCCATATGCAAATCAGTCTGACCCTGTGCCTCATGGGAACAGTCCAGCCCGAACTGCCAAGCCATGTCTTCCCTGGACCGGAAACAAGCATCCTAGGACCGGTTTCTGGCATTTCAGCCGTCATCAGCCAGGCTTGCTTGAATCCAGTGGTAAAGTGAGCAAGGGACCCACGTCTGGGCATACCCCGCCAACTTAGGGCGACCAAAGCGATACAAAAGGGGATGATGGACGGAACGTTTGAGCCAATCAAACACTCACCCCCAGTCAACTGATCTGGGTTTAATCCATCATCATTCTTTAGCTCACTCCACCACCCCAGTTCAGACATGGCCATATGCAAATCAGTCTGACCCTGTGCCTCATGGGAACAGTCCAGCCCGAACTGCCAAGCCATGTCTTCCCTGGACCGGAAACAAGCATCCTAGGACCGGTTTCTGGCATTTCAGCCGTCATCAGCCAGGCTTGCTTGAATCCAGTGGTAAAGTGAGCAAGGGACCCACGTCTGGGCATACCCCCGCCAACTTAGGGCGACCAAAGCGATACAAAAGGGGATGATGGACGGAGCGTTTGAGCCAATCAAACACTCACCCCAGTCAACTGATCTGGGTTTAATCCATCATCATTCTTTAGCTCACTCCACCACCCCAGTTCAGACATGGCCATATGCAAATCAGTCTGACCCTGTGCCTCATGGGAACAGTCCAGCCCGAACTGCCAAGCCATGTCTTCCCTGGACCGGAAACAAGCATCCTAGGACCGGTTTCTGGCATTTCAGCCGTCATCAGCCAGGCTTGCTTGAATCCAGTGGTAAAGTGAGCAAGGGACCCACGTCTGGGCATACCCCCGCCAACTTAGGGCGACCAAAGCGATACAAAAGGGGATGATGGACGGAACGTTTGAGCCAATCAAACACTCACCCCCAGTCAACTGATCTGGGTTTAATCCATCATCATTCTTTAGCTCACTCCACCACCCCAGTTCAGACATGGCCATATGCAAATCAGTCTGACCCTGTGCCTCATGGGAACAGTCCAGCCCGAACTGCCAAGCCATGTCTTCCCTGGACCGGAAACAAGCATCCTAGGACCGGTTTCTGGCATTTCAGCCGTCATCAGCCAGGCTTGCTTGAATCCAGTGGTAAAGTGAGCAAGGGACCCACGTCTGGGCATACCCCCGCCAACTTAGGGCGACCAAGCGATACAAAAGGGGATGATGGACGGAACGTTTGAGCCAATCAAACACTCACCCCCAGTCAACTGATCTGGGTTTAATCCATCATCATTCTTTAGCTCACTCCACCACCCCAGTTCAGACATGGCCATATGCAAATCAGTCTGACCCTGTGCCTCATGGGAACAGTCCAGCCCGAACTGCCAAGCCATGTCTTCCCTGGACCGGAAACAAGCATCCTAGGACCGGTTTCTGGCATTTCAGCCGTCATCAGCCAGGCTTGCTTGAATCCAGTGGTAAAGTGAGCAAGGGACCCACGTCTGGGCATACCCCCGCCAACTTAGGGCGACCAAAGCGATACAAAAGGGGATGATGGACGGAACGTTTGAGCCAATCAAACACTCACCCCCAGTCAACTGATCTGGGTTTAATCCATCATCATTCTTTAGCTCACTCCACCACCCCAGTTCAGACATGGCCATATGCAAATCAGTCTGACCCTGTGCCTCATGGGAACAGTCCAGCCCGAACTGCCAAGCCATGTCTTCCCTGGACCGGAAACAAGCATCCTAGGACCGGTTTCTGGCATTTCAGCCGTCATCAGCCAGGCTTGCTTGAATCCAGTGGTAAAGTGAGCAAGGGACCCACGTCTGGGCATACCCCGCCAACTTAGGGCGACCAAAGCGATACAAAAGGGGATGATGGACGGAACGTTTGAGCCAATCAAACACTCACCCCCAGTCAACTGATCTGGGTTTAATCCATCATCATTCTTTAGCTCACTCCACCACCCCAGTTCAGACATGGCCATATGCAAATCAGTCTGACCCTGTGCCTCATGGGAACAGTCCAGCCCGAACTGCCAAGCCATGTCTTCCCTGGACCGGAAACAAGCATCCTAGGACCGGTTTCTGGCATTTCAGCCGTCATCAGCCAGGCTTGCTTGAATCAGTGAGCAAGGGACCCACGTCTGGGCATACCCCCGCCAACTTAGGGCGACCAAAGCGATACAAAAGGGGATGATGGACGGAACGTTTGAGCCAATCAAACACTCACCCCCAGTCAACTGATCTGGGTTTAATCCATCATCATTCTTTAGCTCACTCCACCACCCCAGTTCAGACATGGCCATATGCAAATCAGTCTGACCCTGTGCCTCATGGGAACAGTCCAGCCCGAACTGCCAAGCCATGTCTTCCCTGGACCGGAAACAAGCATCCTAGGACCGGTTTCTGGCATTTCAGCCGTCATCAGCCAGGCTTGCTTGAATCCAGTGGTAAAGTGAGCAAGGGACCCACGTCTGGGCATACCCCCGCCAACTTAGGGCGACCAAGCGATACAAAGGGGATGATGGACGGAACGTTTGAGCCAATCAAACACTCACCCCCAGTCAACTGATCTGGGTTTAATCCATCATCATTCTTTAGCTCACTCCACCACCCCAGTTCAGACATGGCCATATGCAAATCAGTCTGACCCTGTGCCTCATGGGAACAGTCCAGCCCGAACTGCCAAGCCATGTCTTCCCTGGACCGGAAACAAGCATCCTAGGACCGGTTTCTGGCATTTCAGCCGTCATCAGCCAGGCTTGCTTGAATCCAGTGGTAAAGTGAGCAAGGGACCCACGTCTGGGCATACCCCCGCCAACTTAGGGCGACCAAAGCGATACAAAGGGGATGATGGACGGAACGTTTGAGCCAATCAAACACTCACCCCCAGTCAACTGATCTGGGTTTAATCCATCATCATTCTTTAGCTCACTCCACCACCCCAGTTCAGACATGGCCATATGCAAATCAGTCTGACCCTGTGCCTCATGGGAACAGTCCAGCCCGAACTGCCAAGCCATGTCTTCCCTGGACCGGAAACAAGCATCCTAGGACCGGTTTCTGGCATTTCAGCCGTCATCAGCCAGGCTTGCTTGAATCCAGTGGTAAAGTGAGCAAGGGACCCACGTCTGGGCATACCCCCGCCAACTTAGGGCGACCAAAGCGATACAAAAGGGGATGATGGACGGAACGTTTGAGCCAATCAAACACTCACCCCCAGTCAACTGATCTGGGTTTAATCCATCATCATTCTTTAGCTCACTCCCACCACCCCAGTTCAGACATGGCCATATGCAAATCAGTCTGACCCTGTGCCTCATGGGAACAGTCCAGCCCGAACTGCCAAGCCATGTCTTCCCTGGACCGGAAACAAGCATCCTAGGACCGGTTTCTGGCATTTCAGCCGTCATCAGCCAGGCTTGCTTGAATCCAGTGGTAAAGTGAGCAAGGGACCCACGTCTGGGCATACCCCCGCCAACTTAGGGCGACCAAAGCGATACAAAAGGGGATGATGGACGGAGCGTTTGAGCCAATCAAACACTCACCCCCAGTCAACTGATCTGGGTTTAATCCATCATCATTCTTTAGCTCACTCCACCACCCCAGTTCAGACATGGCCATATGCAAATCAGTCTGACCCTGTGCCTCATGGGAACAGTCCAGCCCGAACTGCCAAGCCATGTCTTCCCTGGACCGGAAACAAGCATCCTAGGACCGGTTTCTGGCATTTCAGCCGTCATCAGCCAGGCTTGCTTGAATCCAGTGGTAAAGTGAGCAAGGGACCCACGTCTGGGCATACCCCCGCCAACTTAGGGCGACCAAGCGATACAAAGGGGATGATGGACGGAACGTTTGAGCCAATCAAACACTCACCCCCAGTCAACTGATCTGGGTTTAATCCATCATCATTCTTTAGCTCACTCCACCACCCCAGTTCAGACATGGCCATATGCAAATCAGTCTGACCCTGTGCCTCATGGGAACAGTCCAGCCCGAACTGCCAAGCCATGTCTTCCCTGGACCGGAAACAAGCATCCTAGGACCGGTTTCTGGCATTTCAGCCGTCATCAGCCAGGCTTGCTTGAATCCAGTGGTAAAGTGAGCAAGGACCCACGTCTGGGCATACCCCGCCAACTTAGGGCGACCAAAGCGATACAAAAGGGGATGATGGACGGAACGTTTGAGCCAATCAAACACTCACCCCCAGTCAACTGATCTGGGTTTAATCCATCATCATTCTTTAGCTCACTCCACCACCCCAGTTCAGACATGGCCATATGCAAATCAGTCTGACCCTGTGCCTCATGGGAACAGTCCAGCCCGAACTGCCAAGCCATGTCTTCCCTGGACCGGAAACAAGCATCCTAGGACCGGTTTCTGGCATTTCAGCCGTCATCAGCCAGGCTTGCTTGAATCCAGTGGTAAAGTGAGCAAGGGACCCACGTCTGGGCATACCCCCGCCAACTTAGGGCGACCAAAGCGATACAAAAGGGGATGATGGACGGAACGTTTGAGCCAATCAAACACTCACCCCCAGTCAACTGATCTGGGTTTAATCCATCATCATTCTTTAGCTCACTCCACCACCCCAGTTCAGACATGGCCATATGCAAATCAGTCTGACCCTGTGCCTCATGGGAACAGTCCAGCCCGAACTGCCCTAAGTTGGCGGGGGTATGCCCAGACGTGGGTCCCTTGCTCACTTTGCCACTGGATTCAAGCAAGCCTGGCTGATGACGGCTGAAATGCCAGAAACCGGTCCTAGGATGCTTGTTTCCGGTCCAGGGAAGACATGGCTTGGCAGTTCGGGCTGGACTGTTCCCATGAGGCACAGGGTCAGACTGATTTGCATATGGCCATGTCTGAACTGGGGTGGTGGAGTGAGCTAAAGAATGATGATGGATTAAACCCAGATCAGTTGACTGGGGGTGAGTGTTTGATTGGCTCCAACGTTCCGTCCATCATCCCCTTTTGTATCGCTTTGTTCGCCCTAAGTTGGCGGGGTATGCCCAGACGTGGGTCCCTTGCTCACTTTGCCACTGGATTCAAGCAAACACAGTGATGACGGCTGAAATGCCAGAAACCGGTCCTAGGATGCTTGTTTCCGGTCCAGGGAAGACATGGCTTGGCAGTTCGGGCTGGACTGTTCCCATGAGGCACAGGGTCAGACTGATTTGCATATGGCCATGTCTGAACTGGGGTGGTGGAGTGAGCTAAAGAATGATGATGGATTAAACCCAGATCAGTTGACTGGGGTGAGTGTTTGATTGGCTCAAACGTTCCGTCCATCATCCCCTTTGTATCGCTTTGGTCGCCCTAAGTTGGCGGGGGTATGCCCAGACGTGGGTCCCTTGCTCACTTTGCCACTGGATTCAAGCAAGCCTGGCTGATGACGGCTGAAATGCCAGAAACCGGTCCTAGGATGCTTGTTTCCGGTCCAGGAAGACATGGCTTGGCAGTTCGGGCTGGACTGTTCCCATGAGGCACAGGGTCAGACTGATTTGCATATGGCCATGTCTGAACTGGGGTGGTGGAGTGAGCTAAAGAATGATGATGGATTAAACCCAGATCAGTTGACTGGGGGTGAGTGTTTGATTGGCTCAAGCGTTCCGATCCATCATCCCCTTTTGTATCGCTTGGTCGCCCTAAGTTGGCGGGGTATGCCCAGACGTGGGTCCCTTGCTCACTTTGCCACTGGATTCAAGCAAGCCTGGCTGATGACGGCTGAAATGCCAGAAACCGGTCCTAGGATGCTTGTTTCCGGTCCAGGAAGACATGGCTTGGCAGTTCGGGCTGGACTGTTCCCATGAGGCACAGGGTCAGACTGATTTGCATATGGCCATGTCTGAACTGGGGTGGTGGAGTGAGCTAAAGAATGATGATGGATTAAACCCAGATCAGTTGACTGGGGGTGAGTGTTTGATTGGCTCAAACGTTCCGTCCATCATCCCCTTTGTATCGGGTTTGGTCGCCCTAAGTTGGCGGGGGTATGCCCAGACGTGGGTCCCTTGCTCACTTTGCCACTGGATTCAAGCAAGCCTGGCTGATGACGGCTGAAATGCCAGAAACCGGTCCTAGGATGCTTGTTTCACGGTCCAGGGAAGACATGGCTTGGCAGTTCGGGCTGGACTGTTCCCATGAGGCACAGGGTCAGACTGATTTGCATATGGCCATGTCTGAACTGGGGTGGTGGAGTGAGCTAAAGAATGATGATGGATTAAACCCAGATCAGTTGACTGGGGGTGAGTGTTTGATTGGCTCAAGCGTTCCGTCCATCATCCCCTTTGTATCGCTTTGGTCGCCCTAAGTTGGCGGGGGTATGCCCAGACGTGGGTCCCTTGCTCACTTTGCCACTGGATTCAAGCAAGCCTGGCTGATGACGGCTGAAATGCCAGAAACCGGTCCTAGGATGCTTGTTTCCGGTCCAGGGAAGACATGGCTTGGCAGTTCGGGCTGGACTGTTCCCATGAGGCACAGGGTCAGACTGATTTGCATATGGCCATGTCTGAACTGGGGTGGTGGAGTGAGCTAAAGAATGATGATGGATTAAGCCCAGATCAGTTGACTGGGGGTGAGTGTTTGATTGGCTCAAACGTTCCGTCCATCATCCCCTTTTGTATCGCACTGTTCCCATGAGGCACAGGGTCAGACTGATTTGCATATGGCCATGTCTGAACTGGGGTGGTGGAGTGAGCTAAAGAATGATGATGGATTAAACCCAGATCAGTTGACTGGGGGTGAGTGTTTGATTGGCTCAAGCGTTCCGTCCATCATCCCCTTTTGTATCGCTCTGATAGGTCAGCAGCAAAAGTAGGCATGAGTCCTTTGTCAGAAATGTGAAATATGTCGTCCAGGACCTTTAGGGATGCGTTTTGTTATGTTGAAGCTCATTCTAAAAGCGGTCTGATCTATCAAACATATCTCTTTGCATTCTCCTCACTTCTCCTGAATGTTAGAACTTCTCTGCACAGACATACAAGCTGGTTCACCATCAAGAGTTGAGTGTAACAATCTAGTATAACTAGTGGTGTCATTGGCACAGGGTCGGGGTGTCAAGACAAGGTTTATTTAAAGTTTTAATCGTCTGTGGCAGATTGGTTTTATATCTTGGATCTACAGGGCCCTTTTTAACCTCCTGGCTTCTTGTCTGCAAGGGTGCCCCAGTGGCAAGTACACCACATCCCTCTGCTTCCCCCGCCGAATAGTGCACACACAGACTAGGCCCTGGCTGGTGCAATTTAGTAGCTTTCATATTCTCTTTATGGCCAACAAAGGGAGTAAAATGTGCTTCTCACTGCAGAGTTCTGCTACTTACAGCATCTCCCAGGCCTTTTCCCTACTTCTTAACATCCCCAGCAACTGCGGGTTGTATATGCAGTACTTTTTCACAATCTTTCTTCCTTATGGGAATCCTCACGTCCTTCAGCTTATTATCTTTTAGCTTAAGCAGGTCCACCGTATCAAATTTGTCCACTTCGTTACCTTTGTCCATCAGTCTTCTCACATCCGATCCCTCCATTTCCTTTCAGGGAGGGAATAAATCAAAGCAGGTAAAAGAGATTAGAACAGCGTGTATCCCTGTACATGTTTGCATTCTGATGCTTGTTATTTTTACTACTGTATGTCATAACAGCACATTATCTAGAGCCTTAATAAGGTCCTTCTCTCGTGTCTCACATAAATATTGTGTTGAGAATGTTTGTTCTATGCTACAGCACACAATTCCGATTTCTATTCACATTACTCTGCAAATGGTTTATTTCATGTGTTTATACTTGTTTGAAGCTCTTCTAAATTAGCACACTGCAGTGTCGTAGCTAGGCTGCCATGAGCCCTAGTGCAGGCAAAAGTAACTTTGGACCACTGACTAGGATGACATCTCAGTCTGTGAGCTGCACTCAACACTCCTCAACCTCTTTCACTATAGTCTGCATATGTCATCTCAAAACTCACTACCACTCCCATACATACACTACTGTAGTTCCACTCCCTACAGTGTATTTCTGTAAGTCAAAGTAATGACCCTAAAAAGCATTACAAAAGCCAACTGGTTTGGCCCTTGTAAAGTGCACGGATACAAAGACATCACAAGCAGGGACTCCACACTCCTACTGCTGCTCTTACATAGACACACCCCTCGTGCTGCACAAATACATGCATATCCCTCATGCTGCACTCACACTGGCATATTCCTCCCTCTGCACTCACACAGGCACAACTTTCAAACTGTAGACCAGTTACTCTG
This sequence comes from Calotriton arnoldi, assembly GCA_963921515.1. Taxonomy (NCBI): domain Eukaryota; kingdom Metazoa; phylum Chordata; class Amphibia; order Caudata; family Salamandridae; genus Calotriton; species Calotriton arnoldi. The sequence continues at coordinate 1,809,172 of CAWUFW010000670.1, forward strand.
CACTCACAAAAGACAATGTTAATCCTACATTCATACACGTACTCCACTCACAATGCACTTACAAACCATGGTGGCTATTCTGCACTCACACAAGCACACTGCTCACACAAAGCTACACCTCTCACTAGGAAGGAGCAAACTTTGGACAGATGGTGGCATAGGAGGCACAGGATGAATATCAGTGCCTCCCATGCCACTGTCTATGCATAGTGCATCAGTCCTCCAGTGCAATTCAAAGCTGTTGAGGTAAATTGCAATGAAGCCTGAATGTTCACTTAGGTTATCTAATCAATAAAGAAAGCATTCGCCATCTAAATGTGCGGACATGTGCTTCAATAAAAACACTTAAAAGGAAAGCTTTGCACTGGTCTGCCATCTTGGAAACAATAAACAAGCATTTGCAATGCAATAGGTCTCGCATTATTAAAGTTTGAGCTATTGGCATTGCTAAATAATGCAACACCAATAGCTCAAACTTTAATAATGCGAGACCTATTGCGTTCTGTGCTCCGACGCTAGGCTATCACTGGTACTAGGGACCCGTGAGCAGGGGCTGGGCACTGACTCTGAAGGACAGGGCGCTTTGGGTGTGGCACGGTCGCTCGCGGCTTTTGAACTGGCCCGGTCGCATGCGGCTTTTGAAAAAGGGCTGGGTACAGCATGGACATATCCTCTGGGCTCCGTGGACAAGAATGGCAGAGTACACAAAGCCTGTGGTTTCAGATACATGGTTGAGTGGCTGTGTTTCAGGGTAGACAATCGGTCGGGCTATGGGCATGTCGCCCCTGCTTGGGAGCGACAAGAGGATGGAGGTCAGTTACTTTACGCTGAGCATGGAAAGGGCACAGAGGGCCTATTCTTATGCCTTGGCATGGAAGATGTTTGTCTATGCTCTAGCTCTGGTCGTAGCACAGTTAATCATACCTCCGTGATGATTAAACCTCAGACACGAGGGCCAGCAGTGTGAGGCCGCACACACTGCAGAGACAAAGAGGGCCGGGCTCCAGGCATAGGTATCTCAACTGCACTGAGTGTCTATGCTCTGGGACTTGCTGTGCCAATGGCAGACAGATTAGTGGGTACATGGCTATTTAATGCACCACTTACGAGGTATTCCAAAAGATGAGCGTGGCACAGGTATAAGACGTGCTTCGTGGCTGGCAGACTACAGAGAGCAAGGGGTTGTGCATGGCGCTGTCTATGTGGGAACTGCTCCCGAACTGCTGAGCACGTGTCGTTAGGAAACAACATTTCATGACGGTTACACCTTACTATAAAGCTCAAATGGTGAGTACCAGTGCATGAGAACAGCTGCCAAGCTGTCCAGGTCCATGCTATTCCCAGGTCCATGCGTGATGTGCTGCTTCAAGCCAGATTTCAATGTGTTTAAATTCTGGGACTTGTAGTTCTATTTTATTATGGAACAAACTAGACTAAACGTTCCATAATTAAAAAAAAACCTGGAATTGAGCAGCACATCACACATGGACCTTGGTAACTTAGCAGGGCTGCCTTGGAGTAAAGGAGTTTGGGAATACTATGGCTTGGGTAGTACTGCCATTGGACAGCACTGATATGTGTGCATCAACGACCATTGCAAGACCTCTGTGCTCTATCCCGGTTTATCTGTCTATTCCCTACACAAGGCGAACCCAGATTTCTATAATGCATTTATTCCTTACAGTTAAAGTCCACCAAGCCCATCGCAGCTCCCTACAAATAAAACAAAATTCAAGCCCATCTAGTTAGCCCATTCCCTAAGAGATAAAAACTAAAATGCCAATCTAGGTTGTCCATTCTCTGTGGCTAAATCCACACAAGCACACCTAAATGGTCACTCCCATAAACAAATATTTAAAAAGTTTAATTATTCTGGTCATTGCCAACAAGCAGGTACCTCTAGTTTATACATTTTCTACAAATAAAGATTACCAAATTGACTTGGTCAATGTCCATTGTGGTCCTTCAGTCTAATTAATTTAGCCCGAGGCACCCCAGGCCAACCCAGCCTGTCAGTTCAATGCAGGGAGAGCCTACTAGCCTTGTATAGTCGGCACGTCTATTAAAGATAAAGGCCATCAGACTCATCGAGCCTTTCACTTATTTTCCTTTCCTAAAGGGATAGACCTTTTACTTGCTCTTTCCACCTCCCATGGGTTCTTTCATATACCAGACCATTCTGGTTAAGGTCTAACATCAATGTTCTTAACACAGGCCCACGGAGAGGCTGTCCCATACTGACAAGTACTGAAAACACGTGTTTACCCTGGAATGTTGCTCACTTGCTTGTACAGTTCCAGAGATTGGTCTCAAGTGTCATAATGCAACTAAATTCTGCCCTGGACATCAATGAAACCAAAAGGGGCTTTATAAAACTGCCCAGACACCACCTCGGCAATTAGTACAACTTTTAAAGGCCCAATCTGCTGCTGCAAGAGATGTAATGCAACTTTTTTTTTTTTTTTTTAAACAAAAAAAACAAAAACTTTATTTTGGATGTTTTTTTACAACAAACGTTGCAGCAGACATTGGTACGCAGACATCGTATGCACAACACTTAAGATTCCAAGGCCAACATTTTGTTAGGTGCAATATTACAAGTGACAAAGAGGGATAATGAAAAGGCATCACCGTATTTATCAGTAAGCAACTGGGGGGCATTCATCAAACATGCACACTCGCACTACTCTCCCCCGTTCATTCTCATCTGCATCCGTTCCACTCTCACTGAGCTCCTGATCATCCGTTCACTCTCCGATTCATCAGGGTTTAGGGCAAAGTTGTCACCATTCAGTGAGGTCTGCCTGAAGCTTCTCGTCTTTCCTATTTAGTTTCATATGTATTTCTTCCACTAGGGCCCACTCCCTCACATTCCTGAAGTAATGCAACCTTAGTACACAACTCGAGTTATAATGTAATCACCATGCACAAGTTTTAGTTTTACGAGATGGAGGACAATCGGGGTTCACAAAAGTATGCACTCGTATGGAAATGAACACCACCAACAATGCCTTCATGAGTTCCTGAAGTACCAGGATAAGTGATAACCTGTGTATGATGATGATGTTTGTGCACAACGTCAACACCACTTCAAACAGGCAATGACTTTATAATAAACAACACAATCAAGTACTCCATTTGCTTCCTTGCAACCACCAATTCCAGTTTGGGCTCATGCACTAGAGTGGAGTACAGCTGATGCTTGGCAGCTGAAAAACATCAAGCAGACTGATCAGACACAGGGCAGTATGGTCCCTTTGCTAAGTTACTCGGCTGCACAATCAACTGAGAGTCTTAAAGTGCTAGCAGGAATCCATGCACTACTGACCCCAAGAGAAGCAATCCTTTTGCATATTACAGTTAGAACCACACCAATCTTCCAAAGATTTGGATCGTGTCCATAAGGCGCCTCTTTCAGATCTGCACCCAATTGCCCTGAGTTAAACTGCTTCCAATCAGTGCCACATATGGCGGTAAGCAGTAACCTCTACCTCTTTGTGATGCACATTAGTATTCACAGCCAAATATTCATCAAGCTTGTGTCACCAAAACACTGGCAACTGAAGAATTCTCTCTTAAACATATGTTTTTAAGGAGCATACCTTCTAACCCAAGAATTTAACAACAAAATGCTTAGCTCCAGACCCGACTCGGCCCTTCCTTCCTCCTCCACACTCGGACACCTCGGTGTAAAATGCGCACGCGCGAGCCCCAACGGCAGGGCGCAGACGCGCATGCGTGTACACTTATCACAACATTAAACTTACTCTGAACGGGATAAAGCGCGTGCGCATCAGCCTAAGGTGGGGTGTATGTCATCGCACAGCCGTGGAGCTACTTCCCGTGGTGACACTGACATAAATCTCACATTTGAGTCCAACGGGGCATAGAAACAAAAACACAGAGGAGCGGGGGGAGGGAGCGGGGGGAGGGAGCGCGGCAGCGAGACGAACGCGCGCTGCTGCGCGTTCTGCCCACCGTCGGGAATGGGAGGAGCGAAGGCGGGCCATGCGCCCGCCTTTGACCAATCGCGTGCCGCTTTTTTTTAAAAAACGCACGCTCCAGCCAATGTGGGCTTCCGAAAACAAAACCACACGCACGAGCGTGTGGGTCGTTTTCAGAAGCCCTTTCTAAAGGTCTCGCGCTGCGCGAGCAGTGCTACGCACTGCAACGCTAGGCGCGAGACCTAAAAATGATAGAGTATGCAGAATAGCGTTTCAAGATAGAGGCAAAGCTTTGAAACTTGTAGCATTGATGCCTGGTGCTTAGAAATAAGAAATTTGGGGTCCAGTAGCAATAGCAGAGGAGTTGCTGGTACTTTCCTTACTCAATTAGCAGTAGTCTGCAGTTACATGTGTGCTGCTGGGGGATGAACAAAAGGAAATACCTCTTGGAGTCGGACTCCTCTGGATGCAGAGCAATACAGAATAAGCAGGCAAACTAATGTTACTGAGTCTCTCTGACATCCTAAACACCAGCGGCTGTCTACGAGGCAGAGACAAACATTGGAAACAAAGCCAATGGCTAAAGAGGGCTTATCCACTGCACAACTGTATGTATGCTGTTCTGAAATGCTGAACCAATAGGCGAACGACACTCTGACTGATGTGAAAAAACTGAAGTGGGCTTATCCCATGCCCATTTTCTCTAAGCATCAGTGTATTATTTTTGAGAACACGAGGTTGATAAGACAGCAGTGTGGTACTGCAAGACCAATGTAAGTTTCCTTTAAAGACATGGAACAAGTGTTCTACTGCAGGGCCAGTCAGTACAAGCTTCATTCAACAACATAGCATATGTGGTATGTGGTACTGCAGGACCAGCGGAAGCTTCATTCAAAGAAACGCAACAAGTGTGGAACTGAATAGCCAGTGCAAACTCAGACATAGAACAAGTGCGGTAATGCAGGGCTGGCCAGTGCAAGCTTCCTTCAAAGACACGGAACTCGCTCTAACATCATGAAGGAAGAATAAAAGAGCGAGAAATAAATACTAATCTAGTGGCTGAATTACACAATATGAAACTAGAAAACTTGGGATCAATCCTGGCTTGGCCACTTGACCAAATTGTGTGATCCTAGACAGTAATTTAATTTTATTATGCCTCCTGTTTTCATTATTTCATATTAAAAAACTTTGAAATACATGAGGTTGTGTGCTGAACAAAACCTCTCCTGTGTTTGATGTAATAAACTATACTGTTCCTCTGCGTAAAATAAAAATATAGCCCACATATAGCGTGCAGATGAAAACTGACTTGTCTCTTAGTTCACTAAAGGTATTCCATCGGGATGGGGAGTGGGCATGAATGTTTGTAAGTTCATATTTAAAACTATCACTTTTAATAAATGCCTCTTAATGCAGTTAAACAAATACACTTTTTTGAATATACTTTATCATATTTTCACATAATACTTGTTGAACGATTTCCATGCCAACTGTTTCCATTGCTCAGCTTGTTCATGGGCTCTTAGAGGCAAGACAGACCCATGACTCAGGTCTCCTTGCTAATTTGTTGGCTCGCCTACCTCTACTATTGTACTACGTATAGCAGTTACTCGAATTTCCCCGCTTCCCCCACCCCCCTGAGTAGCTCCCTCTGGGACGCAATTTAGTGTTTTCCGAAACTGTGGCTAGTCTTTATTCTGGTTTTACTAACGACTTTTGCATTCAATCTCTGTTACTTTTAATGTGGTTGCACTCTGCTCTACACTTTATGAAACAGTTGTTTTAAGAGTTTTTATCCTTATTTTAGAGCAACTATCTTTTGGCTCAACTCTTTTAGACCTGAACCGGTCTGTTACAGGTCCTACCCCTGCTTCTCTTCCCGCCCGCTCTCCATATAGCGTGGGGTTTTTCCTGTTTGAGTGGAGAGAGCGAGCGAGCGAGGGCGAGCTAATTCCTTCTTCCGGTTACTGCGTGATTGCAGGAGTTGACGTTCTAGCTGTTTCCTTGGCCTGACCTATTTAAACAGCATGACTCTGCTGACGCGCAGGCCAGTAACGACTTTTGCATTCAATCTCTGTTACTTTTAATGTGGTTGCACTCTGCTCTACACTTTATGAAACAGTTGTTTTAAGACTTTTTATCCTTATTTTGGAGCAACTATCTTTTGGCTCACCTCTTTTAGACCTGAACCGGTCTGGTACAGGTCCTTCCCCCTGCTTCTCTTCCCACCCGCTCTCAGTTCCACCGCGGGGTTCTTCCCATTGGAGTGGAGAGAGCGAGTGGGCGAGGGCGAGCTAATTCCTTCTTCCGGTTCCTGCGCGATCACAGGAATTGATCTTCTAGCTGTTTCCTTGGCCTTACCTATTTAAAACATGACTCTGCTGACGCGCAGCGGACGCCCCAAAGGCAATCCCATCTGCGCCCATCCGCGCCTGTCCGCCGCCAGTAGCCAGGACCCCTGCATCTTTTGTCCCAGCTACTCCGTCAAGACGTGCTTATTCAGCTAAGGAACTTAAAGAGGTTAGACTGCTTGCCAACACAAAAGATGTACTTAATTCATGCGATAAGGTCAAGCCCTTCTCGACTCTTGAGGGCCCGTTTGCATGTATATACTGTCTCTTTCAGAGTCTTACACTGGGGCAGGAGGTAGAAACCCAGTGTGTTCCTCAGTGTGTTCCCGATAAGAAAGATCATACTCTAGTATTAGCCAAACCTCCTCTCCCCTCTAGCTTTTCGTCCCATAATTTCACACATAATTGGAGATGTTTTTTTAGCGAACGTAAGATTCCTGCTTAAGCATGCCATTGAAATATGGGACATGCTTACCTCAGAATCCCCTAACCTCGGTTTTCTTACCGAGACTTGGCTTAAACCTGCCTCCACACCTGCCATTACCTTGGTTCTCCCTGAAAACTATTGTATTTCAAGACTAGATAGGGAAGATAGAATGGGTGGCGCCATTGCTATTATTTACAAAAACCTTTGAAAGTCTCCATACTTGAAAATAGGTTGGACGATAAGATAGAGATCTGTATTTTTAAGAGTGAGTTTACGCCCCAGGATTGCTGGAAAGGTGCCCCCCCAGGTCCTCTTAAGGATTTCACCTTAAAATTGATGAAACGAATCGCCTTTCACACTATTTCCTCTAAACATTTGTTTGTACTAGGGGATTTTAACATTCATAGTGAAAATAGCTCCAATATAGATTTTGTTCAATTACTTGCAGATCTGGCCTCTCTAGGATTGGAAAAGATTAATGTTGGGCCTACCCATTCTGCTGGACCCACACTAGACCTTATCCTGACTAATTCTTGCATATACTCCGAACTTCCTCGTCCAGTTGTATGATCTGATCATTCTTTGATCGATTTGCAGATCATTGGCAATCAGGTAGCCTTCACCCCTACTAAATCCACCTTTAATTTTAGGAGACAATGGCACAAAATTACTCAAGATACTTTCATGGAAGAATTTACGGCCCCTATACTTGGAGAGTCTGATGATATTACCATAAGCTTAAATGAACTTCATGGGGCTTTAAAATCAGCTACTGATATTCTTGCCCCTTTAAAACAACAACACTTTTTTTCACCTGAGCAGCGCACGGAGAAGGCAAATTGTAAAAAACTGGAGAAATCTTGGCAACAACCGCACAATTTGAATGAGAAGGAAACTTATAAAAATGCATTAGCACTTTACTATAAAAATATTAAAAAAAGCTTGGAAAGCTTACATCGCCTTCCATCTTAGTCAGGCAGGTAATTCTACCAAAGAACTATATAAAGTCCTTAAATCCTCTACTAACCTGACTGCCTGTACTAACATTAACGCTCCTTCTTAAACATTATGTGACGATATCACCAACTATTTTAAAGAAAAAATTAATAAAATATATGACAAATTTTCCAGACACACTGACACCCCAGAAGCTACAGTTTTACACACTTCATCTCCAACAGAGAATGTTGTTCGATTAGAGAGTTTTTCCCCCTCCAGGTACATGTGGTGGAGGATATGCTGAAAGCAGCTAAATCTGGTTCCCCCCTTTATATTATGCCAGCTAAGCTCTTTGCTAGCTACACAACTAGCCCCCTCCATTGGTGCAATATTAAATTTATCTTTGAAAGAAGGCCCACTCCCACGTGTATGGAAGGCTGCACAGGTGCTTCCGATCTGCAAGAAGGAGAATCTTCCGGCATCTCACTTGTCTAATAATTGACCATTCTCCCTTCTCCCGCTGATGAGTAAACGTTTGGAAGTTTATATTAATGTAAAGCTTATGGAATACATAGAGTTGCAAAGCTGCCTAGATACATCACAGTCCGATTTTAGACAGCACTGAATCAACTCTTATAGCGGTTACGGACTATATCAGACACTCCCTTGACAACAATCAGGCGGTGCTACTGGTGTTGTTAGATCTGTCGGCAGCCTTTGATACGGTGTCACATCAAAAATTACTCCAAAGATTGAAGGAGATTGGGATCAGGGGACTTGCTCTAAAATGTTTTTCTTGTTTTTTTAAATCAGCGCACACAAACCATTAACCTGCGTCCTTTCCGCTCTCTTACCATTGAGCTCACGAATGGTGTACCACAGGCTCCTGTCTTAGCCCTATTCTGTTAAATGTTTATGTGGCTCCTCTCGCTAAGAGTTAGAGACTTTGGGTTTACCCTCTTTTCATACGCGGATGATACCCAACTTCTTTTATCATTTGACAATAGCACTGCCACTACCAAATCCCTCTTCGTGGAAGGAATTCAAGCGATTTCTGGTTGGATGACTGAAAATTTTCTCCAGCTAAATGCTGATGAAATGGAGATTAAGCTTTTTGGTAATGCTCAAACATTGTGGTCTTCAGAATGGTGGCCACCAGAGTTAGAAAAACAAAGAGTCCCTATTCAGGTGTCAAAAGTTTGTGGGCAAGATTATCCGTATAAAAGAGCATGCCTCAATCTGGATCATGTGTTAAAGAAACAACAGAGTTCAGTGAAACTATACATTCATTTTTGTAGTAGATTAAGTCAGTGTGCAGTCGAATATTTCAACAAAAAACTTTGAGGAAATGACTAATATATATAAGTATCAGATTTAGTTTGTGAAAACGTATATTAAAAAGAGAAAAATACATTACAATTCTCACAGAATTAAAAACACCTTCTCACCCGAGAAGTTATAGTACAAATATTGTAGACATAATTATACATTCAAATTAATAACTGAAAACTTAAAAGAGTCGACGCGGCGTTTCGGTGAAACTATACTCCTTCACCTTCTTCAGGACAAAAGTTTTCATGGACAAGTCTAAATAACAGAAAACATTTTGTTAAACTACAAATTTATACCTCATTACACACTGACAAACAATATGCCAAAATACTACATTTTAGCACTGATTGTAGTATTGTTAATTCTTATGTATGATGTTATTAATCTACATTAAGGGATTAGCTCAAATTCTGTTCAGTGGATAATTGTTTCAATCAGTGCTAAAATGTAGTATTTGTGAGAAGGTGTTTTTAATTCTGTGAGAATTGTAATGTATTTTTCTCTTTTTTAATATACGTTTTCACAAACTAAATCTGATACTTATATATATTAGTCATTTCCTCAAAGTTTTTTGTTGAAATATTTGACTGCACACTGACTTAATCTACTACAAAAATGAATGTATAGTTTCACTGAACTCTGTTGTTTCTTTAACACATGATCCAGATTGAGGCATGCTCTTTATACAGAGAATCTTGCCCACAAACTTTTGACACCTGAAGAGGGACTCTTTGTTTTTCTTACAGTGCTACCCCGTCCCTTTTTTCAATAATAGGGTAACTCCCTTCTTTTTTTGTCAAGGCCACCAGAGTTAGGCATAGCCCCTGTCCCTAAATCGGTGGCTAAAAACTTGGGTATCCGTTTAGACCATTTTCTCACTATGAAAGATCAGGTTGTAGCTACCTCTGGTACCTGTTTTCATATTTTGAGTCCCTTGTGTAGAGCGTTCCATCTCCTCCCTCTCTCTGTACGAAAAACTCTGAACCAGGATTTGGTGATTGGTCGTTTAGACAAGTGCAATGCGCTTTTAACGGCCGCAAATGACTCTCTACTGAATAAACTTCAGGTGGTTCAAAATACCGCGGCCCTACTGGTTCTCAATATGCCACTCAGAACAGCCTCTCTCCCTCTTTTACAACGGCTTCACTGGCTTCCGATACGTCAGAGAATCAAGTTTAAGATCTGTTGTATTGTACACAAAGCACTAAATGGCAAGGGTCCTAGCTATCTAACTGAAAAACGTATCTGCTATCAGCTGAGCAAACCTCTATGCTCAGGGGAGAAATCCCTTCTTGTTACCCCCGTTTTAGGAAGTCTTGTGCAGGGGTTAAAGATTTCTTCTACTTTGCTCCACGATATTGGAATCTCCTGCAGCTGCACCTTCGAAAGTGTACAGACCTCCTCCTGTTTAGGAAACTTCTTAAAACAGAACTCTTCTGCAATTGATTCTTCCGGACCTGTGTCCCTGCCCCTATAGCGCGGAGATACCCCTTAGGGGTGATTCTGGCGCTTTACAAATTCCATCGCAAAATGAACAATTGATGGAATGGATGCAGAACAATGTCATACATTCAATACATACAATGTCATACATTCACCCCAGTACAGAGATCTGGGCCTAAATCCACTGTTTTTTTGCTCCCCATGCCATTCCAGTTTGAACCCAGCCATATGCAAATCAGTCTCCACCCTGCGCCCAATGGTAACAGTCCAGAGCGAACTGCCAGGCCAGGTCCTCCCTGAACTGGAAACAAGAATCCTAGGACCGGTTTCGGGGTTTCACCCCTCATCAGCCAGGATAGCTCGAGTCCAGTGGCATGGAGACAAATTCCATCATTCATTCATTCATTCATTAGCGACTCCAAGAACTTGTTTTAAAGTTACCAATAAAATTTATTTTTTTTGCATAAAATGAAACAAACAATGCTTTACTAATTCATTTTCCCAGATCAGCACTCTATCCTAAGTAAGCCTATGTTCTTTTACTAACCAAAATCTTCTGTGTTTATTGTCAATGTATTGTCTACAGAAGATTCACAGCAGCATGGGCATACCTTCTTCTTTGACCTCTTTTGGCAGCAGGCAGCCATGCTCGAATGGCGCACCATGCATTTACAAAAGTGAACATGCAGAGTGCTCGGCCATTCAGTGCACGTGCAATGAGGCCTTCGCAGTGCACCTGCAGGTGCCTAAGTGGATTCTGCTGCCCGGAGTCTGACTCATGCAGCTGAGGCAATCAGAGGGAGCCAACAGCAAGCTCCAATGCCGAAAGAGCTCATGTCCCTAGTAGGCAGTAGTGCTTGAACGATTTTTATACTGGGGTTACGGCCATCTGTGTTACATCACTAAATTCATAGGGATTCTGAGAACTCCAAGCATGACATAAAGAATAAGTGTTGCAAATGAGTCACGACCATTCAGCAGGAAAATGGTAACGGTGCAGTATGTAGCTGGTGCTGCATTTAGGAGCACACTTTAACAAATATATTACTAAAGCATGGTGTGGTAGCACGCTGACATTTACAGACCACACATATTGCATTGAAATGACCACTACATTTGCACAGACATACAGTTTTCCTGATAAAACTATTTAGCGCACAAACGATAATCTGTTGAAATTGGGTTTCAGCGAATAGTTGTCATTTGGACATCACAAAGGAAAGTGTCTTGATTTGTTTGGATCCTATTAAAATTTACTTCAGAATTAGGACAAAAAGTTTTCATTTAAACTTTCCTAACTATTTATTTATTTTAAAATATTTGTACAGTTCATTTATAGGTATTTAAATTGTGTTCTATGTAAGAAGAAAGCGACATCTTACAGCCTTTCCTTTCACACCGGCAACATTATCTTTACAAAATCCACACACTTTGCAGAAAGAGAAAGAAAAGTGATCACCAGTCTCCATGTTAAAAGAATAAGAAGCAATTTGTCAGAAAACCAAATATTTGGCATCTGTCTGCGAACGCAAATCAAATGTGGCAAGATAAAAAAAAATTAAAGCCATCTTTAATACCTATTCACCTAAGGAACTCCAGCATAGTTATTTTTGGGGTGCAGCAGCACCCGCACCCATACTTCCAGTGCCTCTGCTAGTAGGTGCATTCTCGGAGCTCAAGAGATTGTGGTCGTCGGGGCCCTTCCCATCTCTGGGGCCCAGTGAATTGCAACGGATGCACCACTGGTACCTACGCCCTGGAGTGAAATCATTTGACAGCGAACTAACCATTTTATATATTTAGTATGGAGTGTCGTGAACTCCACCATGGGGTACTTAAATCAAAACAAAAGGAGTCTGACAGTAGTCACTATGTCTACCACCATAACCTGTATGAAGTCTAGCCCTGGGCAAACTCTCTAATGGCTAAAGCTGGCAACTTGGAAACTGGAGAACCAATTTCTAATCCTGGCCTCGGTTCAACATCCTGAGATTTTGGGCAAATACAAAAAACATGTGTAACGTAAGGTTCTCGCGTAAAGCTCTCCAACACTGCAAAAAGAAACCGTAGTTGGTGACTGCTTGAAAGCTCCGTAGGCGGCCTGATTTTCAGCACAGACCATTGTTAGAACTCTCCCAACTGCCTGTCACACATCCCGGTTTACTGCTCCGGTTACATTCCCTCAACAGTCACTTCCTGTACTGAGGTTTGGGGGTAGAGTTGTCCTGTAGATTAGGTGCCATTTACACCGCGTCCAGATGTTTTGTGCACTGAGCAAATCCTCCTTATTTTGCGTGAATGCTAAATGCATCAACTGAGCTCCGTAGGCCAGGCGATGCGCGATGCATTAGAAACAGAATGATTTACCATGTCTGTTATTCCCGTCGGGCATTTTATTCCCACGTATGGCGCTCTGGAAATATGCCTTTTATTCTTCTTCTCGTCCTTCCATATAATTCCTTTGTAAAGGCAAGCGTTTCTCCAGTATTCCAGCTAATAATGCTATTTAAGCATGCAGCAACCTTGAAATTGACTAAACTAAAACATATATAGTTACCACTCTTTTTTCTTACTGGGCGTTCATTTTGTGCATGAGTAGAAACTACAGGCTAATCTTGACAAGGGAGGCATTTTAAGGCACCTCTCACCCAGTCGACAGAGCTCGGTGGGTGTGCAACGGTTTCTCAAATCACCCCCATACCCATGCTATGGAGTACAGGATGCTGATGCATTTCTGCTTCCGCGGAATCAAAAGGTGCTATGCATCATCACCATCACAAATTTGAAGGACGCATACGGCATAATTGAAATAATATGGTAATTCAGTTGAAAGATATTTGCTTATGTTATCTCCTTAATTACATATATATTGATATTTCCACTATTTATGCAGCATTCCGAGTTTAGGGGTGATCCCCTTTTGGCCACTAACAGTAGTCAACAGAATACCTCATTCCCCGAGTTTTTGGTGTGCTTGATTTCGTACTATAGGTTACAGTTTTATTCTTTCTGCCTGCAAATATGCTATCTCGTTCATATGTAGGAGCAGGAACCTAAGGACTTAAGTAGTTTGAGGGAAGGGTGGTGGAGTGACACATATTATACGGAATAAAATACTCTCAGCCTTATATTAAATGGATACTGCAAGTCATCTCAGAGTTCCTTTCCCTTACAAAGGAACTTGAAATCAGTTTTTTTTTCACAATATGGTCACAGAACACCTCTGCGACTTGCGACAGTCATATAATGTATGGTAGGGGTATTTTTTCCCATTTATTATTTTCCCATTACATAATTTGATTATTGTGAAATAAACACATGAAATAGATTTAGCATTAGTGCTTACCATTTTAGCTATATTGCGAAAAGTGCACACTATTAGTGATATGATGCTGGCGGCTGGAAGAATTTTGCACAGAATGCTCTTCATCTGAAAGGGTGGAGGGGGTTTACGAGGGGTGCAATGGTCAGTTCTGAAAAAGTTTGCATAATCAGCTACACTGAGCTTTCGAGTTGTTTTATTTCTCATGTACAGATGCCTTGCTCAGGTATGACCTAACCAACACTCCATTGATGACGTCTGACCAGAGCCATAAGGAGCAGATTTTACAGCACGCGCATCTGGGCTTGGACTGCACTTTGCTAATCTAATCCTCCTGGAGTGGTAAAAGCTTAAGTCATTGTCTGGCTTAATGTGCATGGCATTTCACTTACGCAGAGCTCAGCGGGCAACGTACAGCATCATTGGTGAATTAACGCCTTTTACGCTGAATATTTGGAAAGCTGGGATTAAATATTTGGAAAGCTGGGATTTTCTGTCTGGAAATGTCTCTTCATTTCTCTGCTTGAGGTAGGGGTGCACTGGATGCTGCTAGCAGTACGTGATAACAGGTACTTACAGCTTGCAGAGCCATTTCAGTGCCTGATAAAAACGTAACATCCTACATAAGAGCTGCATTAACATTATCATAATCTTAACATTTCATTCCTATAATGCCTTTAAATCCATACAACATAGTGCACAAAAGGCCAGAAATGTGAGGAGCTTATAATAACAAAAACCATGCAGGAAACATGCCACCATATTAAGCAATGGAGTCCTTGGCAGTGGTGGTGCAGTCATTAGGGTGGATTCCAGTGATTCTTGTTCACAATTCAACATATTGTAGACGTTTTGAAGATTATGAAATAAAAAAGGCAGAGTTAATTGTAGTGAGATAAAAACGGTCATGCTCTTGATAAAAGCAGGTGGGCCACTCTTTGCGACTTACCAAGTACTGCATGGCAATGGAGCGACGGAGAGGGCCAGGGGGGCCAATGAGGAAGACATCTTGCCCCAAGAGATCTTTCTGCATTATCCATTTTAAATGCTGGACCACAGCCTGGGACAGAGGCTCAGACACTGCAGAAGAAAAACAAACATCAACAAAATGCATCCGATTTTAAAGAAAATTAGCCTACTAAATTTAAAAGCCCATTTCAGAACTAGAACACACATTCCTCCCTTCCTATCATCTTCAGTGACCCCAATAATGTCAAAAACCAATTTAATCTATTGCTTCTCTGAAGCTTCCACAAGTGACAGAGTAGGTCTCCTGGTAACTCTTGTTTTATCACTCTTTGCAAATGCTAAACTATACTTTATCATGTTCTCTATCTAAGAATCCACTCCCAGCACCAACACTTTTTTGGCATCCTAATTTTGATGACAGTATACCCTTACTGCCTTTGTGTGTTAGTTCCATCAACTTGCCTCCGATCACTTGCAGTAGTTCCAACTTGGTTCCTCTAATAAAATTCACAACCGTTCTTGTCTCACATCTCCAAATAACTTTGATTCTTTAGTTTTGTCTTCTCCCTTTTTCCAGTTTTGCACAATGTGTCCCCAGATAACCCTCAGAGTAACATCTCCCTCACCCAGCCTTTGCTATTTCTCTTTGTTGGCCCCCGTGATTATCCAACCAGCATACTCCCCGTCATATGCTCCAGCACTTCCTGATCTCTTCTCAAAGGTAACGTAAATAAGATGACCACCACCAAATTCTTAACTGCAAGTAAAAATTCCATTCTAAAGATGTACCCATTTAAACCTAACATCCAAGAAAAAATCTTTGGTGCAGTTGGCCCTGGCTCCTTTACTAGTAAAAGCATGAATAAAACGTTTATGATCGATGTGTATAAAAAAAGGTATTCCCCATAGATAACATTTGATTGAGAAATAGCCCCAAAACACCCTTAGATCTTTCTTGCAAATACTAAATAGGTTCTTCCATCAATTTCAAAGCACCGGATGGGAATTCTGTACTTCTTCTATGCCCTATCCCACACGAGGAACAGCTGCTCCTAATCTACGCCTCTAGTGGTTGAGAAAGTTTTCTTTGTCACAGTGAGATTGTTCAATGAAAGAGCATTACAAACTTGGCAACTTTCAATCTTTAGAGCACTCAAAAGAGATACGTTTTTCAACACACTTGTCAGAGAATGAACAATTTTTGCAAAGTGTTTTTACGAACTTTGAGTAATAATATTCTGACAACAAGCTCTTCCTTTTTTGTTGGTTAAGGCGCTTTCTTCACAGATTCAACCCAATCCATTTTAGGATTCATACTATTCTTCGATAAGGTACGTCTCAAAAACTTTAATACCCTAAGATTTAAATGCCAATTGTCTTAATTCATCGTCAACCAGTTCCCTTTATGGATCAACTTTTTTATCGAAAAGATTTGACAAATTAACCTGTCTACATACACCAGCCAGTGGGTTAATGGCAAAGTCATTATAATCACAAAGCTTGTTGCCTTTGGTATCAAACATGGAACATTGAAACTCCTTGTAAAACCTTTGCCTTCTCACACAGCCTGTTCTTGCGAAGTAGTAAATCAGCAATTTCGCTATTTGCACCAGAGCATTTAGCCACATGTTTATTCTTTGTGACGGCTCCAGACCGTTCCCCGCATGTCCCTTTAGGATTATACTGTCTTTCATCCGGCCCTGTTAGACATAATACTCTCAAATATCTGGGACAAGGACCCGTTTCTCTTTAAACATGACCTACACTTCCTTTAAGCCTTCCTCACACTACTTTCAAAAACTTTCTTCAAACCTTCAAAAATGTTCTTCACCACATGGTGAAATGCAGCTGCTGCAGAAGTTACCCTGTGAAACGAACAGATGATGAGTTGAATGCTTCTATTAATCTCAACCACTGGTAATTGCCCTGGACCGAATTCCAGTCCATTGTTTTTTTCCCACCATGTCATTTTATGGAATAACTCTTTTTATTTTATTTTTATACGTTTCACATCAGCAAGACATCATATTAGTACAATAATCAGTAGCCGGCAGCGGATTTAGCAGTCGTACAAGAGTGACACAGCTGAATGCCTACAACCCGGAGGCTGAAAGCGAAAACAGTGGGCAGTAATAGGCTACATATCCAAAATTTGCTTTAATATCTCAGTACACCATGCCACTTTAGACAGAGACCAGCCATGTTTGAGTAAATATATGGATGGATAAATTAGTGTATAGATGGATGAATGAGCGATTCAATACATGGTTATTAAACGGATAAATGAGTACCTGGATGGATGCCTGTATGTTAAATTGCATTTATGAATGCTTGAATAAGTGAGTCCACGTAGAATCTGTGGCTGGTTTAATGAGGGCATGGATGGATGAAGACAGGTTACACCAATCTTATAGGCCGAGGAACAAGTGAAAATGTTGTTAAAACGTAAAGCATTACCAATATTATAAAGGTGCAAGCAATTTACCAGGGTTGGGCACTATTATGCCATCAATGCTTGCAATTATATGTAATATTACAACTATTATGGTGGTGCATGAAGTACGCAGGAGCGGGGCGCCATCATGACAAAAATGTCAATAGTATGTCTAGAATGCACACCATTATCCCAGAGCTAGCACGGTGCTTGTGACGGACACGCACATGCACAGGGTGGTAACATTCAATCAAGAATTGCCACCATTATGCCACGAACTGCCATCATAATACCAGGATCCGCTTTACATCAGAAGTGGGTAACAGTATATTCAGGGGCTCAATAGTATGTAAAGAACTACCACCTTTATAAGACGGCCTGCATTATGAACTGGGTGGTCACCATCATACCATGGGTACCCATGTTATGCCTATAGTGTGCAGCTCATTCATACCCCTCAGAAGAGTCAAATGTAACCACCCATGCAGGCAAGCAAAGAGCGATGTTTAGCCCATCAAAAAGCAAACCAAGCACAACCTCCAAACGTTAAAGTTATATAGAACACATATGCATACAACCTGCCAAAGCGTCTCCTTTCTTAACACTCAAAAAAGGTTTAATAAAAACTCCTTGCACTTCCTTTCAACAGAGGGCATGATTTATTACGCCTGTTCAAAATGCCCAGGCGGTCCCAAGTGAAGCCCCAACATAACACAATATTACCTCAACACAATACAACGCAGAAACATAACAGTGCATCGCTCAATTAACACATCACACCAAAACACAACTACAAAACAATTATACAAACGTTTTACCTACAGTGTCTCACCAACCCACACTAATAGCCATACCAGTGGTGACCCACAGTGCGTTTTCAATTGTTGCCAACAACACGTTCTTGTGACTCCACTCCGCGTGTGGTGTCAAGCACTTTGTTGAGATGGGCTTGAACCAGGTTGTCCCTGTGGAATCTGCTCACGGAGCCATGGACCTGGCCATGTGCCAGACTGTTTAGCTCTTTGGCCCTCGAGCGTCTATCTGCCCTCCGGCACTGGTATCTTCGAGAATCAAGGTCCCAGTTTTGGAAGAGGCCACTGTTGGAGTAAGGATTGTCTTCCTATTCCATCCCATGGCGCAAGGCCAACACTCGACAGGGGTGCCACATGGGCTGCTCACTAGCATGTTCTTCACTTCACACAGGCTGCTACTGACCTCATCTCTGAAATCTTATTCACTCAGGGCGCACCCCCTTGCAGGAGCTCATTAAATCAGATCCCTGCAGGAAGTCAGTCATTCAGATCGGCCGAGGCACATCTAGTGACCTCGTACTATCTACCTCAGAAAGATGCATTATTTGGGTTTCCTCCTGAGCTCACTAACATTGGCTGTTCAGCAGCGTAATGAAGCTGCGCATCTGCTGCAAATTCAGGCTACTGAGAAGACAGTCCTCCAAACGAATACCTTCATGCTAGTGGGGTTTAGTCATCAGTAAAAATAGCTGCCTCAAAACCAACGGCATAAGATTAGGAAACAATTTTAGATAGATACGGTTGTCTTTCAGAAAACTTGTTTAGGTAGAGATTTCTGTGTACTCCGAACTAAGTATGGAAAAAGTCTTCTCAGAGGAGATGTGGAACAAGTTGATGCCAAAAATGTACGAATTACTCTTTGACATTCAAAACATCACAGATGAGGCCAAGTGTATGGATCCAAACGAGAATGTGTCTCCACCCTTTGTTTCCACGTACATGAGAAGAGAAACTTGGAAAGGCTGTGCCCTTGTTCAGAATGGTAACTGCATCACAATGAACGTTGTGGTAAAACTCTTAAATTATTAAAGCGACTCACCCAAATTGCTTAAACACATGAAAGGAGGAGAAAAGGAAATTAAATCATGACAAAATCATACAGTGACGTAAAAGGCAGCAAGCTGCAATCCTTCCATGGTACCAGGCTACCCTCCACCACCAGGGGACAAAGATGATAACCATCAGATGTATATCATCAGAAAGCACAGAAACTTGAAGGATGACTTTGTATAAGGTTATAGTAGGGAGGTCTCTGTCTAGGTTATTAGCAAGCCCTCAGAAATTAAACCACAGCAACACACTAAAGATGCCTTGCGATGTTAGCATGTTGCATACACACCAGTTAATCTAAGCCCTTCTGGTCTGATGAGTCAGGCTCAAAATCAACATTTAACGTAAACTCCAGTCACTCTGCAGCTGTAAAGTTTACAGTAGCTTTAAAAATGTAAATATCAACTTCTGAAATACCACATTCATTTATACTGAGCTGTATAGATTTCGAAAAGCAGCGTGGAAAAGGGTGAAATCCTTTTACCTTCCTATGCATGCAGAAGGTGTTACAGACGAGCGCCCAATGTAGGGGGATCAACACTGTCAAGTGCTTGTGTTGTGTGCCACACATTCAGCCAGTCCTGGTTTTTTAGCCAACAGCCCTATGCATGCTCGGAGTTTTGAGCCCACCCCTACAACGTTAAAAGCAAAACTATAAGTCCCAGAATGCAGAGTGCTTTTGAGTAAAATAGTAGGACTGACTGACATGGCAGAGAAGGTGAAGAAGCAATTAATCAAATTTCGAAATAAAAACTTATCAGCCTACCACCCTGAGAGGTAAATAAAATACTTTCCTTAATAAAATGAAATATTATGGATATGTTCAATGGAACTAAACCTCTCTTTCTGTACTAATTGTTTTTTCTCGTAGAAAGGAACACATGCAAGCAAGACTGAATAAAATGCATTTCACAGTGATATAGCTAGTGATAGATGTTAGCAGCAGTTTACGAGAAAACATTCAGTTTTGTTGACGGAGTTGCCCCACTATGACATAGAAGGCTGAAGCAATGTCAGACATTACCACTTTAATTATAGTTTTTTTTAAATGACAAAGTTGCGTTAAATTCTCTTTTGGCCTTACTAGTTTGATGCTCAGGGCAAGTGCTGAGAACTATGATGGCTGAGGAGTTTTAACATAATGGAGATTAACGAAATGAATCAATAAAGACCCACTGTATTTTACATTAGGAACAAATGTTTCCCTGCTATCAAAACAGAGGAATACCATATCTCACCAGGGAAGACCGCGGAGTGGAGCACATAACTATAGCCTAGTTATGCCTTCTTTTCCTTGTGTGGTGAGGCACGAAGACCAAAGCGTGGTCTTCAACCAGCATGGCCTCGAGCCTTGCCTTGAAAAGACTGTACAGAATAAAGCCATGGTCTCCCTTTCACTGAGAAAGAAACAGCTGATCAAGAACCACTGCTTCGTGTCACAGCAGATTAGCCACCTGTGTACCACACTGGTATGTGTCCAGCATTGGCACCGAGTAAGCAGTTATTTCGCGCTGCATCGCCTTAATGCAAAAACAAACTTTTTCTGCTCTCTGAGGGCAGAGCAACTCCGTAACCACTGCCAAATGCCCAGAAAGTACGCAAACTAAGGAGTCTAGCTTCAGCCTCTATATTCTCTAATGGATAATGCTTGGCAGAAGCCTTGGAAAATAAGGATTTATTCCCATCAGGCTAATCCAGCAAGAAGATGTTCTTTAACTCCTGGTAAAATACACAGAGTAGCTATCAGAGCCTCTTTGAATTCTGAGACCTCTTTGTGCTTTAGCCTGACATGCAGAAGAAGTTTGAAGTCCAAGTTCTCTATGATATAATGAAGAATTTGTCAACTCTAGTGTTCCATCTCCTCCCTTGGACCTTTATATCAGCCATTGATGATACAGCATACCACAGCAATCTCCTGGGAAACTGAAAAGAGGGCAGGGGTGTTCTGAGCAACCTGAATTACATTTTGTCCTTCATCCACAACTGAAGCCAGCACACATGGGACAGGTCGGTGGAATCATCTTCAAGCTTGGTGTTATGTGAGGAACCACAGGAACCAGAACTGTCAGGCCAGCAGTTAAATATCAGTATGATACAATGATCTGCCAAATGCATGCAGATGACATCCAAATTCACTTCTGATACAAAAACAGGCATGGAATCCGAACCAATTTCAGTACCTATTGGTTTAGTTAGATAAGGATAAAGAACTTTGTCAGCATGAGTGGAGCCAACACCACGATTCTAGTGCTAGAAGTCTGATTCACTGCCTTCTGAATTGCCTCCAAACCCAGGAAAGCCTCCATCCACCTCACTGAATAGTAGAAATAAGTGAGATCTATTCAACTCTAAGGTATAGCCCACCTCCCAAGTTAATGCAATGGCCCAGAGAATCAACCTATAGTTGTGCTTATGATGGAGAATGCCCACCAACCCTACCCCGGCTCCAAAATGGCTATCAGGTGTAGCTGACAAAAGCCATGGTATGGGCACACTTCACAGTGTGGCGTTTGTATTTACAAGGTCTGTGTGTAAGCATGAGAGTGTGAAGTTAAAAGTCTGATCAGATTTAGGTTAGATCCCAGTCCAATGTTTTTCATTTGTAACACTTGCCCTGAGAAGGAGTGAAACGAAGGCGTGTTTGAACTGTTACATTTTCAGGGATTTCCAGCAAATGTGCCCTCATACTTAGATACTTAGAAGGATAGCACTGGGAGAAGCCACGTTAATCCTGTTCCGAGTTAGCTGGGACTGAATGAAGAGAGAAGCAGTTCCATGAAAGGCAGGGTCGAAACATGGAAAGACTTTCAAAACAATTCTATTGGTTACAGGTAGTCAATGCAATTCAGACAGGTGGTTGCGTACCAAAGTCACGCAAAGAAGGCCAAGAAGAACTCTGGTGGCCATCTTCTGGATTATTCTGAGATGTACCCAGGAGTATTAAGTTAGACCTCGCTAAGTTATGGTAATCAAGACACAAAGTGGTTACTGATTTTCCACTGTGAAGAGGGAAGGAGAGGAGAAATTTTCCTAAATATTTTCAAGTTGAGGTAGCAAGCAGAAGCCACCTTGCTGATCTAAGCTTTAAAAGAAAGACAGAAGTAAAAAAGGATTACAAAGTTACAGACTGCGAACAGAAAGAATTACAGAAGCACACAAAGAAAGTCCATACATTTTATTAAATCATATACACTAAAATGAAGTAAATCAAGATGATTAAATGTTTTTCCAGTACGAAGCGTTCCTCTTTGCTCAAAGATGGGTTTATTCTTTACAATCAATATCTTGAATAATTGAAAGGACAGAAGCAGCTGACACATGTTTCGTCCTTGAGACTTTATCAAGGCTGCAGATAACGTATATGCATCAGTCTATATTATCACAAAGTAAACAATTAGAGGTCTAAAATGACTAGATAAAGAAGGAAAGGCAAGAGTAAAAATAAGAAAAAAGAAGAAAAAGTAACAAAAAAAAGGGAAAGAAGCCTGCTAAGAGGAGTGAGGCACCAAAATATGACACAAAATCGTCAAAACCATAAGTGAGACAAATAACGATTGTGCTATTGTGAATAGTACATACCGAGAACATAGTTCCAAGAAGCTTGTGGGATGGTATAGAAGATTGAAAAATGAAAGATAAAATTTGGGAAGAAAGGAAGTTGCATTAGGTGATTAAGGTGATCCCAAGTCGTAAAATTATGGGGTATGTGTAATATTCACATAGAAAACCCATATGTTAAGGTGGACCACAAGCCTGTGACTCTTGTTGTACGGAAGCAAGGAAATGTGCTCAAATATTAGAGTTTTAGTAAAACAATGAGTACCTAAATGTCTCATCAATGATCACGAAGGCCAGTCTTGAAAGCACAGTTCGTGTGTATCTTGAAGTGAGAAAAACTGTCACACTGTCTGCTAGAGACAAGTGCTACTCAAAGAGACCAGTCCGTAATGGAGATGAGTCATATTGTGTTTAGGGCTGTAAGGCAATACAAAATATAGTCAATATTAATGTAATATCTAGAAGTATAATAACCAGAGGCAGAATTGTTGTATGTGCACACCATATTCCAAAAACAGACCATACGAACGAAATAAATGAAAAACAATATATATAAAAACACACAAGCATAGGCTAGGTTCACGACCGCAGCTAGAAGCCATACGCTGTAACGTGTGTAATGGCACAATAAAAACTCTGAGGAAGAGATGAGAGGCTGAAAAAGTGAAAACAAGCATTTAAGTCCGAAAGTTGCCTTGTGTCAAATAAAAAAAATAAAAAAAAAACACATTAGAGTCCGAGAGTTGCCTCATGTCAAAATGTTGAGTACTATGATAAGTCTTCAAGTTTGGAATATACAAGCTAAAGTATGAGTCCAAATAGATTTTATAAATTATTACGTTCGAAAAAAGCAGCACATTATAACATAGCAAACAAAGACGCCAATTTAGAGTGCACCTACCCCAAAGTCACCTGTCACAGTAATTATACAGTTATTCTCCATTCTACAAGCAAATGTGTCTCAAAATTCCATATAAGTATAAACAAAAAGATTGCTAAGAGAAGAAAACAATTGGAAAAGGACCAGCAAAAAGCAGGAGAAAAGAGTAAAAGGATGGCGGAGAGATTTGAGAACATGCAGGAAACTGAGGAGAGAGTACATCAAATCGTGCACTCCTTTAGGAATGTCCTCATACTTAATGCCTCTATTTACTTATTTTAATATTTATATTGACATATATCCCCAGTCATTAATCACAATCAGATGAGCCGCTCATTAGTATGCTTTTATGTCTGGGAGGGCGATACCCCCATTGTACTGATTGCTTTGCAAGGTATGCAACGCCGCCCTCAGGTGTCCTCCATTCCAGAGGAACGTCC
Organism: Calotriton arnoldi; assembly: GCA_963921515.1. Classification (NCBI taxonomy): domain Eukaryota; kingdom Metazoa; phylum Chordata; class Amphibia; order Caudata; family Salamandridae; genus Calotriton; species Calotriton arnoldi. The sequence continues at coordinate 1,833,076 of CAWUFW010000670.1, forward strand.
AGACTTCCCCTTCTAATTTAGCGAATATGTCCTCTTTCGATAGGACTCTTATGCCACTGTTTCTGTTTCTATTAATTTTGAAAAAGGGAAAAATATATATCGTGCATACACAAAAAAGCAATGTCGGAGGACAATGGATTTGTATTTATTGGTTTGCGACTATGAGGATTCAACAAAATGTCACTTCCGCTGTGGTGGAGTGCCTGGACCCAAAGCTGTCTATGCAATGCACTGGCTATGTCAGGAGGGTCTGGGTGCTGCATTGAAAGGACTGCACACATGAGTGATTGGGGGATTGCATAAGAGATGCCTCATGCTAAAAGCCAGACATACACGTGTTTTGCTACAAAATGAAAGGTGAACAAATATGAAAAATTCTGATGAGCAGTTGTTTCTTAAAAAAATTGCAGACAAATGCAGGCCTACCAACCAGCATCAAAGTGCAGCACAAAATGAGTGGGCTCTCGTGAAAAATACTTTGAGGGGGCCTCTATTCCTGGCCCATAACATAACTCTACATTCATTATTTTGCTACCTCGAAAAACGTTGCCATTTTAGTGACAGTGTATTATGTACTCTCAGACCCCCGAGCCCAAAATGAGCCGACCTTGCATATGGCTTCTGTCTGTGACCCATGCTCTAACATTTATGCACCAAGAATGAAAGACAAAATATGAATCTTTGAGGTAAAAAAAAAAAAGAAGACAGAAGGACATCCTCTTCTAGTGGCTGAATAGCACAATGTGAAAATAGAAAACCTGGGATCAATCCCGGCTTGCCTGCTTCCCAAATTTTGTGATCATAGGCACATATTTAATTTCACTGTGTCCCCTCTTTCTTCATTATTGCGTATGACGCCATCTACAAATACATAAGGTTAGGATGTGCACTGTACAAAAAATCTCTTGTTCTTGATTTAATAGATTGATGTTGCCTATGTATAATAAAAATAAAGCCACTTGCCAACTGACTTGCCTCTTACTCCACTAATGGCATTGTGGTCAGGGCGAGGGGGCATGAAGGTTTCTAAGTTTACGTTTAAAAACTATCACTTTCAATATATGCCTCTCAATGAAATGATAGAATTTGATATACCAAGGGGAAACTCTTCTGCTCATTAAACAGATAGCCTTTTTTGATTCCTAAAGAGATGTTATCATGTTTTTTACATGTCTGTTGCACGATTTACATCACAATCATGTTCATGGCTCGGCATGTGCACACTCTCCCAGAGCCAAGCCAGACTCTGCTCTCACTTTTAATTTGTTGGTTTGCCCAGCTGTAGTAGCCTTCTGTTGCCAGTGTCTGATGCCCTAGTTAGACTAGGCCCTGTAAAATGGAGCTTCTCGCAGGGTGGTCAAGGGGGAGCTTCACCTCAGTGGCTCCTGACCAAGGTATACGTCCAGCGAAGCTTCCTACTTTACATTACCGACGCTGCGTTATCAAATGCCCAAGTCACATTTTTAGCAATATTTTCAGTTACTTTCATTCTGTAATGTATCGAGAAACTCTTGGTGGTCTTAAAAGCTGATCTAGAAATTGCTTTAAGAGTGGTCTGAAAAAAAAACTGTGAAATGGAGCACAACATAAAGGTTACCACGAAAAACATGCAAATCTCGGGGGCTAGCCTGCCATGTGATGTCCCTGAATTACCTAAAATGTCTGCTTCTATTATTAGCTGCACAGCACTTTACAGTCGCATTCAGACTACACGCTGGGGACCTAACATGATTAAAAAGGGAAAGTACACAGTTCAAATGACATTAGTTCTGCATTTGAAACACACTAATTAGTACTATCCTCAAATGGCAGTTCTGTGGATGCAGAAGAGGAGAAGCAACATTCTAATTAATTCAAACTCCCTGCTTGCAAGGTTGAATAGACCAGGTTAACGTTAAGGATAATTCAGCATCTTCAATGCACTACCTTATATCTCACCATATACCTCTCTCAATATATCCTCTACCTCCACTCTCTGACTCATCCCAAACCTCATTCTACTACTCTCTCCAATGCACTTCCCTATTTCTCACCCTATACTGTTGTATTCCGCTTTAGGTGTCCGTATATAGGTTTTCCTGAAACATGTCCTTATATAGGCACAATTCGCATTGCCCTTATATAGGCATAAGATCCCAGTCCTTATTTAGGCATTAGCCATGCTATCCAAATACAGGCATGGTCACCTACATCCGTCCACCCCATCGTCACAACGAGTTCTTAGAAACCAGACCCTTAAGCTCTTGGGAGTTCCCCTAGCACAGGATTATTGATTTCTCCAAGAACACATTTATTATGCATGAACCGCTATTCATTAAGGGTTCATTCCTGACATCTTCCTCTGCCCGACTTAACGTCAATGCTAACATTCCAAAGCACCTACCGGGTATAAATATACCTTCCCTTGCCCAAGCAAGTAGGAGGAGACCTCGACTTTAGAGGAGCCCATGACCCGGCCTGACGCACTGACAAGAGACGCTGTCATCCCTGCTCGCAGAGAATCCAGCTTCCAGTGTTCTGACTCCCTTCGCGGGGTGTTAGAGTTCGAGACCCGGAAGGAGATTCCCACCTCTCTCATTCTCAAGGTATGGAGTTGACTAGAACCTAGAGGGACTCTTGGCATACCAGAGACTTGGCATACTATAGCATACCATACTATAGAATACATCACCTACTTCTTACCTTGCACTACACTTAGGTTAGGTACACTGGGGTAGAACTAGTTAGAGAAGCATCTTATGAGTACTCGCATTTTTAGCTTATGTTATTTATGTATATGAATATATGTGTCATAGCTAAAAGATAATGCTAGCGCAGTATTATTTCTTTCTACTGCTTACGCTGTACATTATATATCTCGCATACTGTCTTGTGATCATAACAGCTCATATCTCTTACACGAGAAACAAGACTGTTCAATAAATCCTTTTATTGAAACGCCCGTCTATTCTTTCTGTGTAACTCTGAAGAAACTAAGCATGCACGATTAGCTGAGTGAAACTGTTATCTGTTGTTTCCACGATTCTCAGAGTGTTCCGATTCTAAAGGGAAACAAAGTTGTCATGTTTATGCGGTTGCCAGAAACTACTCCCTTCTTGTTTACAAGGAGTTTCTAGTGGCCTCTGAGTTAGCTGGCACAAAGTAATTAAGTTTAATATACTCGATAGGGACATACTGACCTCAGTCCTATGTCAAATCTATAGGGTATATTATTCCAATACGCAGAGCCTATTAGGAAAATAGGAAGTACACTACATGGCGCCCAACGTTTGGTAAGCAAAAGACACACAATTGATGGACGGAATGCAGAACAAATCAAAACATTCACCCCCAGTCAAGAGATCTGGGTTAAATCCATCATTCTTTTGCTCACCATGCCACCCCAGTTTAGACCTGGCCATATGCAAATTAGTCTTGACCTTGTGCCTCATGGGAACAGTCCAGCCCGAACTGCCAAGCCAGGTCCTCCCTGGACCGGAAACAAGCATCCTAGGACCGGTTTCGGGGTTTCAGGAAGGACCTGGCCTGGCAGTTCGGGCTGGACTGTTCCCATTGGGCGCAGGGTCAAGACTGATTTGCATATGGCTGGGTCCAAACTGGAATGGCATGGTGAGCAAAAAAACGATGGATTTACGCCAAGATCTTTGTACTGGGGTGAATGTATGACATTGTTCTGCATTCTGTCCATCAATTGTTGTTTTTGCATTTGTCACCCGAGTGGGACGGGTATGCCCAGACGTGGGTCCCGTGCTCTCCATGCCACTGGAGTCAAGCTATCCTGGCTGATGAGGGCTGAAAGCCCGAGACCGGTCCTAGGATGCTTGTTTCCAGTCCAGGGAGGACCTGGCCTGGCAGTTCGGGCTGGACTGTTCCCATTGGGCGCAGGGTCAAGACTGATTTGCATATGGCTGGGTCCAAACTGGAATGGCATGGTGAGCAAAAAACGATGGATTTAGGCCCAGATCTTTGTACTGGGGTGAATGTATGACATTGTTCTGCATTCTGTCCATCAATTGTTGTTTTTGCATTTGTCACCCCGACTGGGACGGGTATGCCCAGACGTGGGTCCCGTGCTCTCCATGCCACTGGAGTCAAGCTATCCTGGCTGATGAGGGCTGAAAGCCCGAAACCGGTCCTAGGATGCTTGTTTCCAGTCCAGGAGGACCTTGCCTGGCAGTTCGGGCTGGACTGTTCCCATTGGGCGCAGGGTCAAGACTGATTTGCATATGGCTGGGTCCAAACTGGAATGGCATGGTGAGCAAAAACGATGGATTTAGGCCCAGATCTTTGTACTGGGGTGAATGTATGTGACATTGTTCTGCATTCTGTCCATCAATTGTTTTGCATTTGTCACCCGAGTGGGACGGGTATGCCCAGACGTGGGTCCCGTGCTCTCCATGCCACTGGAGTCAAGCTATCCTGGCTGATGAGGGCTGAAAGCCCGAAACCGGTCCTAGGATGCTTGTTTCCAGTCCAGGGAGGACCTGGCCTGGCAGTTCGGGCTGGACTGTTCCCATTGGGCGCAGGGTCAAGACTGATTTGCATATGGCTGGGTCCAAACTGGAATGGCATGGTGAGCAAAACAACGATGGATTTAGGCCCAGATCTTTGTACTGGGGTGAATGTATGACATTGTTCTGCATTCTGTCCATCAATTGTTGTTTTTGCAACGTTTGGTAAGGCACTAATTTAACGCTAGATACTGAGTAACTCAGTCGTGCTTTTCTCAGAGACCCCTACTCACATACTCCATAAGACGTCTGGAGTGGGTAGGGTTAAGTATCCGCTAAAGCTGAATAGGACAAAAATCCTAGATATTAGCTGTTTGGTTTGTTCAACGTTGAAGGATACAGTGTTCCAAAATATTGTGCACCTTATCTTTTGTTTCCTTGAAACTTGTTCTACATTTTTCAAAAAACAATGTCCCTGAACGGGGATACTGCCACCGAGAACGGTGTAGCTGCGGCTGACCCAGTCGTAACAGCTTTTAATTTTACAGGTTTAAATGAAACTGATGAGGGTGTTATAAACATCTCTCCAAACTTAAGGAGAGCCATCACTCTAAAACTTATAAAACACGGCATAACACCAAAAGGTGGTAGAGCAGTTTTCGTGATAGAGGCACACGAATCCTTTCAGACAGAGGTATTCTATTCATGGATAGTATTCCCAGAATCAAATCCAGGAACAAAAGTGTTTCACTTCTTTAAAGAAGATAAACCACCAGAGGAATATATTCCTTTCGAGGATATTGAAATTCCACTCACATACCAGGAGCATAATCTCTGGTTTAAAGGCGCCCTAAAACATCATAAAAACATTACCAGGCTGGGTCCACTAGGTAGACCAGGAGCAACATGGCCGATTCTAGCCGGCTACACACCTCATCCTGACATCAATGAAATGTCAGACGAGGAATTACTTACTCAACTACAAGAGTTAATAAAAATTTACAGACAATTAGTCCAATATGTCATGCGGACTTTCACAGTCCAACCACCAATGACCATTCCAAATCAAACCCTTCAACAGGGAATACACTAAAAATTACTCCACAGACTTTACACGCAGTCATGGGTAAAATGCCCACAAAACGTGAACAAATTCCATTCTGGATAGCTCAAAAAATTACTCAAATCGAAGCAGTATTTCCTAATACTAGCCCTTATGAGAAACACAGAATCCTAACAATCTGTTTACCAATGGGGATCACACCACAACTGGAAGACTGCACCACTTGGGGCGCAGTCTTTGCTGCCATCTATACTAAAACACATGGTGTTCCATCAATTGCAGTAATACCAGATGTCCTGAAACTAATTCAAAACGAATACGGGGCAGAACCTGCTCTGAATTTAGGTATGTAATTACTGAAAAACTTCGACCAGGTCTCAAAATAATATTATCTAATATTAAAGGAGAGGCAGCATCAGTGGCGATCCGCCAACGCTTAAGGGAATTTGATGTAACGGAACACCAACATGAACTACCCAGAATAATAGAAAAATCTTATGCAGAATTAGGCAGAGATAGTTTGGGTGGAAAACCTTTGAAGCCAAAACTATCTGAAGGTCCTGAGAAGGACTCTATTAAACAAAATCCTACACCTTCTAAAAAGAAGTGGGAAACTAATAAACAAAATTCAAACGAGACACGTTCTCAATCCCGAGGTAGGTCTCCTCAAAAGGAGCCCTCTGAAAGGAGGTATAACCTCAGGAATAGGGATAATTTAAGAAAACCTGACAGGTATCAAGATACTGATACACGTTCCTCTCGTACCTTTCAGATATCGTCACAGACATCAGAAAGAAGAGGACGGTCAGATCACAGAGAAGAACACGTGAAATCCAAAGACGATAAACACGTTCAGAAAAATAAATCAAAACCTCAATTCACAAAAAAGGTAGCAGGTCTGAAGATCAGACATGCTGAGAATACTGAGAACACAGCTCAAGAACGGAGAACGGGCTCAGACAATGCTGGACAGTGCAGCAGAAGTCACAATAGCTCGCCAGAACCTGAAGGAACTTCTGGAGATAGTGGACTTGAATGAGTACATCACAGTAGAAACTGTAGACACCAGGGTTAGTACTCCACAAAAGTTATATGAAATAACACTCCGAATGGAGGGAGACATACCAAGAAAAGTGAAAACACTCTTTTGGGAGAAACTTTCAAGGGTTATGATATACTTCTAGCAGAAAAGGACTGGCCACCAAACTTTGTCAGGGAGTGCCCACATGGCGAGGACATCATTATGCTAGCCTTCTCCAACCATATTCCAATTCACCTAAAAATATACTTATGCCAGGAAATGGGCAGTTGCCCAGGCCCCAGCATTATACAAAAATCATGTAGGATGGGATGAGGACTCACCTCACCATAAAATACAGCTAAAAATGAACCTACTGCACAAAGGCAGTACCCAATAAAGCAAGAAGCTAAAAAACAGGTCAGGAGATCTTAGATCAACTTGAATACCAAGGGGTGATTGAAACATGCAACTCCTCAATGAACAATCCTTTGTTTCCTGTATCCAAACCAGACAATACATGTTGTCTAGTTTTGGATTACAGACACTTGAACACTTGTTCCAAAACATTTGCAGTGCAAAATGCACATAATACAGCATTAATGAATAACATTGTGCGCAAAAAATATAAAACCACATTGGACATTTCAAATGGTTTCTTTTGTCAAAAAATAGCACCTGAAAGCAGGTACTTAACAGCTTTCTCAATAATGGGGACCCAGCGTCAATTTTGTCGACTTCCACAAGGGTTTAAGAACAGCCCGGGGTTATTCTCAGCAAGGGTAACAGAGTTACTACAAATTTATGATAATGAGGCATTGTCATATGTCGATGACATCTATCTGACAAACGATGACCTAGATAGGCACTCGAACAGGGTGAGTACCATTATATTGGGCTTCGCCTCTGAGGGCCATAAATTCAATTTTAAAAAATCCAGAATTGCCCATCTCAATGTCCTTTTCCTAGGATATGAGCTTTCAAGGGAAGACAAGGGCCTGGCAGCTAACTTTTTAGAAAAGTGTGCGCTGCTCCAACCTCCAAAAACGCTGAAAAATTTACAATCCATCTTGGGTTTCCTAAATTTTGGAAGAACTGACATTCTAAATTACGCAGAAAGGGTTAAACCTCTCTACGAATTAATCAAACCTGATTTTTCAACAAAACATTGGACACAAGAACACACAGAAATGTTGCATTCACTCCAAGCTAACATGTTAGCAACAAATCACTTACAAACACGCGCAAATAAACGCAATTTAGTGATCCGAATAATTTCGGGTCAATGCGGATTCACCTACTTAACATTTAATGAGGGTGAAAAAGTACCAATAGCATACAAATCACATTTGTATACACAAGCAGAAATGCGCTTCACTTCAACAGAAAAATACTGACAGCAGTTCAAACCGCTGTAGCAAAAGAAAGAGCTCTAGCTCAAGGGAAACGCATTGTTGTCGTAACTCCAGTACCAGCCTTAGAGGCGGTTACAAAAGCGAGCATTCCAAATGCAAAAGCTTTACATCCTAGATGGATACAATGGGTTAATTCTCTTGCTGCAACAGATGTTGAATATGTTTTTGATCCTGATTTAAAAACACAAGCTTTCCTGCAATATGAACATGAATGTCCTCTGCCCACTGAAATTCTGCCTCTAGATCAGTACGAATTTATAATTTATACTGACGGATCAGCACAACCCGCTACAGGGAGTAAGCAAGCTTACAGTGCAGTGTGCGCAATCGTTAAAGGTCGCATGCGCAATGGTAACTTCAGACCAATGGTCACTAAAACTCAATCTCTAGGAGATTGTACAGCTCAGCGAGCTGAGCTACAAGCATTCAAACTGGCACTTGAAAATACAGATCGCGAATTCCCCACACTTATAGTGTGCGATTCTTTTACTGTGTTCAGTCGTATAATGAATATATACAGAATTAGCTTGAAAACGGGTTCAAAGATGCAAAAGGTGGCACAATAAAGCATAAAACGCTTTGGGAACAAGTAGTTCAGTTGAGAAACGAATCTACAAAGGCTCACGTGATACACACGCTGAGTCATCAACGTGAAGGCGTTCACGTTGCAGGGAATTCATTGGCTGATGAAGCCGCAAGGGGGCTGTTCAGACGGCTTCCGTAGCTGCGATCACTCGCTCAAAAACGAGAATAGACAGTGAGATATTGTTGGCTGTCAATGCTTCAAGCAAAGGCAGTGGTGCAGCGTTACCAAAGAAATTTCCACTCAAGTACTCTTATGTAATTGATGCGAACAACGTTCCTTTGCTCGAATCCCTGGAGTGGGGGATAGGGTAATTCCAAACATGGAACGTAGAGCAGCTTTGATTTATGAAGCACATCTGGGGGAGGGTCTGTCACATCAAGGGATCTCTAAAACAATATTAACATTAAAAGAGATGTACTGGTGGCCTGGAATGAATACACAGATTCACATCTTCATCGATGACTGCAGAGACTGCAATAGACAGCGTGGTGCAGAACGCCATCAGATACCAGACTACGAAGTAGCCTGCCCAGTACAGACACCATTGTTAGACAGCATTAGACTATCTACGCGCAGGCGTCATTTATGACAAATGCAATCCCACAAACACTAAGTCAAGGTTCCTATGGATGTGGCCTCAGCGCTCGGCTGACGCTCAAACTGTTATAAAAGATTTGCTGAGTCTTTATCGGCACATACGCAATTGGCACACTATATTCTGACCAGGGCCCTGCGTTTAGCTCTCGGGCTTACAAAGAAGCCATGGCCAGTTTGGGCGTAGCATTGCGGTACTCCTCTCCGTTTCATCCCGAGGAAATTCTGTTGTGGAAAGGAAAAACCGGGACATAAAGCAGTCTATAACAGCTAGAGTATTAGGTTCGGGTGATGGGTGGGTCAAACATCTTTATGGGGTCCAACGCTCATTAAATAATTTGCCAAGAAGTTCTCTAGGGGGTCACTCCATATGAGGTCCTATTTGGGACAAGATGTGGGTTCCTGATCTCGAATGTAAAGGCACAGTGGTGGAAAATAAACCCTTTGATATCAAAGATCGTTTGGCTGTTTTACAGGATCTAAATGAACTAAGATCGAAACAAAGCAACGTGTTCCTGAAGCCATCCACCACTGGGGAAAACCGGCAGTCCCAGCAAAGCCTGTCTGGATCCCAAAAGTTGGGGATCTAGTCAGAGAGAAGATTGCGGACAAGAAGGAATTTGGACCTTCTTACAGACAACCAGTAACTGTCCTAGCCGTCCACGGAACAAGTACAGTACTTCTGCCGCTCCTTGCTGGAAAAAAGGAGAAAAGATTTGTGTCAATCGACCTCATCAAACCACAGTATGTGGCCAATACTAAATAGTAGGCCTCGTGGACTCCGACCTAGTAGCAGACGCACTCCTCTCGCTACTATCCAAGAGGTTCAGACTGAAAGACTCATAACCATCGAGAATTCAGCAGTAACAGATGAAGGACTAAGCAACAATGCTATGGAACTCATCCCTCTTGAAACTCAAGTAACAGTTCGTCCAGATACACCTGTCTACACCAACGTAACACGTGATCAACTGGTTCCAGCGATTTCTACGAATCCTGATGCAATTTCAACAATTGACCGAACTGCTTCTGGCTATTTCATTAACTTTGATACGTTTTCTGAGGATCCGAGTGAGCCTGAAACGACTCCAGCCTTAAAAACTTTCAAACAACAAGTACAAGACCTTTTTCATTTTCTGAAAGAGACTTATCTGGTTTCACCATGGATTGAAATATGGATTATTTCTGGAATATTTTTCTTTCTGCTTTGGCTAGCTTTGGTTATGACTCTTAGCATGCTCATAAATGGAAGATACATTCATTTGGACACTGAAAGTAAAAATGTGAACTTACTTTTAAAACCACACAAATCATCCCATCGTGAAACAAGAGACTTGTCAGCAGTGAACATCACAGCCGTTCCTATACAGGATGGTATAGTTTGGGACAAAACCGATTTCGACATATTCGGCTCGACAGAACTTTTGAAGATTCCACATTTATTTAAAATTTCATTAAGTGACTTTATTACCTCCAGTACCTATTCTGATGATTGGGACTTTGAAACTGTTAATGATATGATGTCTGATCTAGAAAGGTCTGCTGCGTTCTCTAACAATGAATACTTGGAGGGCTCATCAGACTACGAACAGCTTTATTGTTACAACCACTATGGTCATCATTTCTTGCATAAATCTGCAACACCTAGAAATGTTTTTATGTTTAACCAGTGGGAACATTGTCCTACACCACCAAAGGGTAGTTCAAAAACGTTTGCAAATAAGTTTCCATATTTTTCAGGGTACAATACATCTGATCCAGAAACGTTTTACTATAAGAATGTAAACAAAACAGGACAGAAAATTATGTTAACTAATACAAAACAGATTTACTCTGCAGCCTTTATTACCCAAATGTCTAGAAAAGGATTTGACTTTTGGAAAGACACAATCGACACAAAATCTGTCTGGGGTTCTAAAGATTGGCAAGTGCAGGGATAGAAGCTTTGTTTAGAGCCTGTATCATCCCACATCAAATAATGTTTTTGAATGACACTGTGCAACAAACGTCTTGCCTTGGTTTAGCCAAGATCAAAGACATGAACACACCTTCTGTACCAACACCTGCAAGTAATAGCACTACACAGGGAGCGGTCACAGTAGACACAATACTACAAAACAACAGATCACATCCTGATTGGGAAAAATGGTTGCTCTGGCCCACAGACACAAACATCTGTCAAGAAAGATTCCTGAATAGAATACAGGGCTTTACTATGCATAGGCCAGTCCCACGTTATGTTCAACGACAACATCCGGGGGTGGTAACAACATACAGTGTAGGAAAATTGTGCCTCGACTGGTTACAAAAATCTACACTCGAGGATGCGAAACAACACTTATCTTTACTTAAAGAAGACGCAGACCTTCGGGAATTCTTGCTAGGACCAAGAAAACCGCGTCAAAAACGTTTCATATATGCCGGCATTTATGCTGCTTATAATGAGATATGGAAGGTTTCACAGGCAGAGGCCGCAGAAAGAATACGTGAGCTTGATAATATTAACTTAGAGAAATCTCTCACTGTGGTCGACAATGGGTTAACAACTTTGTCATCCAGAATTTATTCACTGGACAACATTGTATCCTCTGCTATTGATATACTGGAACAAGATTTAGCCATGTTACAACAAGGCCAATCTCAGTTACGTTCTATTATGTTATTAGGCTGGGCGCTGCAATCTTTGCGTGCAGGCTATGTGCCTTGGCGTTTTATCAACACGTCGTCTCTGTTTTCAGAATACAATCTAACGGATAAACAGATCGAACTGGCACAAAGGGGAGCAAAGTATACAGTGCTGAGCATTGAAAAACTGGAAAAATTACCATTTACGGTAGCAGAAAAACCAGCTACAGAATGGCTTATCCATGGCAAAATAACTCCGCCTGTCACTAATTTTCATTTTCAGTATTGCCTCAAACAAATGCAAGCAGGCAAATATGAAAGGTTGGGTAGAGAATACATTAAGACATCCTGGGATTTACCTTACGAATACAGATGTTGGAGTGGGGATCTTGAAGTGTTTCTAAGCGGTACACACTGTGAAAGTGCACTGAGCGGATCTCTCATATGTCAGGACATTTCTTTACACAGGGCTTGTAATGGTTCTGTGGCAAACTTGTCCTGCCACCTGCGGGGTACACCAGCTGCTGTGATTAATCCAACGTTTGGCCAACTTTCTAACGGGAGTTACCTCATGTTGAATGATCAGAGTTGCTGTGGCATGTTGCCAGGAATCCCATATCTGGTAACGGTTGGCTCCAGGGTTACTTGTTGTATGCAAGTATTGTTCCCCCAAATAGACACAGTCAGGGAGTCGCCTCTATGGCCTTCATTGAATGTTTCTTTTATACGTTTTGATACTTTAAGCAGAATGAAAGTCATGCTTTTACAACAAACCGTGCCTTTGACCTCGGCCAAAGAAATCTATGATCTACAAATTGTAAGGACTTCGGCTGAGATACAGGCTTTAATTCGTACAAACTGCCCTATACATTTCGTAGAAATGATGGGACGTATCTTAAACATGTCTGATACGAGCGGGATTGGACATGTATTTAAGACCATCTGTTCAGGTCTATTAACACCTTTTTAGGTAGTCCTCGGAATCATTCCAAACTTCGCGCATTCGGTGTTTGGTGGTGTACCATTAATTCTAGCACTCGTTGCAGGAATCCTGTTTTTATTCCTACTACTACGCTATGGCAAGCCTATCAACCGGCGTCACTCCCAGCAATTTGGAGAAAGGTCTCCTAGAACGGAAGTGCCGTGAGTGCATAGTGCAACTTTTGGGCATACTTCGTCTACGGGAACTTAATACAACATGGTTTCTGTCATTTAGACTAATCTGGCAAGATTGCATCTTACCTGTTCTACGCTGCCTGCTTTGCGGGAAGAATGCGTGCTAGACATCTGTCTAACACTCCCATCAGTCATGCCAACGGATATCGATACTCTGCTGGACCCGATAACGGCCCATGCTCTGTGTTGTCCCCAGAGGCTACCAATCCTGATGACGGCATTCGTTGAGATCTCACAGACGCTTCCTGCTGCTGCTGAGGTACGAGATGGATCAACAGGCACACAGGTAACAACGGACGCTGACATTGCTGCAGCATCCTATGCTGAAAGCGATGCTTCACATCTCTGTGCAGTTCACCTTCTAAACGAGGTGTTCCAACTATCACCGACATCGGTAGACGATCTTTTGTCTACAGGAATAGATGATTTCATGTTTACACCAGACCCATACACTGACTTTGATTCGGCTCACAGTGTACCAGAGAAGCAATGAATTTGGCCTCCATATTTTCAAAACAGAACAAAACTTGGAACTCTTCCTAAATTTTTTTTTTTTTCTCTCTCTATTTTTGAAAATACATGGCAATTCAATCTGCTTACAGTAGAACTATTCATATAGAACGGACTTCTTTGAATACTTCCAGGGACACATTGTCACCTTATTTACGATAATTTCATTTAAGTACCATGTTATGAAATGGCTTTGATTTTTTGAAGACTTGTCAACCATTTCGTCATATGTATATACTTCTGTTTATTCATTCATGTTGCATTTTATTTCCAATATATGCTTAAAATGAAAAAATGCTTTAAAATGTACAGTACCTATTGCATTACATGTCTAGCAACAGTTTCTTTTAAAAAAACTTCTTTTAATATGCTTTTAGAAATGTTTTTAGCAACATGTGGTACTCAGTTTAATGTTTAGCATTTCGTATTATCGTTCATTCGAAAGTGGAGTGGGTGTTGTATTCCGCTTTAGGTGTCCGTATATAGGTTTTCCTGAAACATGTCCTTATATAGGCACAATTCGCATTGCCCTTATATAGGCATAAGATCCCAGTCCTTATTTAGGCATTAGCCATGCTATCCAAATACAGGCATGGTCACCTACATCCGTCCACCCCGTCACAACGAGTTCTTAGAAACCAGACCCTTAAGCTCTTGGGAGTTCCCCTAGCACAGGATTATTGATTTCTCCAAGAACTCATTTATTATGCATGAACCGCTATTCCTTAAGGGTTCATTCCTGACGTCTTCTTCTGCCCGACTTTACGTCAATGCTAACATTCCAAAGCACCTACCGGGTATAAATATACCTTCCCTTGCCGAAGCAAGTAGGAGGAGACCTCGACTTTAGAGGAGCCCGTGACCCGGCCTGACACACTGACAAGAGACGCGGTCATCCCTGCTCACAGAGAATCCAGCTCCCAGTGTTCTGACTCCCTTCGCGGGGTGTTAGAGTTCGAGACCCGGAAAGAGATTCCCACCTCTCTCATTCTCAAGGTATGGAGCTGACTAGAACCTAGAGGGACTCTTGGCATACCAGACTCTTGGCATACCAGAGACTTGGCATACTATAGCATACCATACTATAGAATACATCACCTACTTCTTACGTTGAACTACACTTAGGTTAGGTACACTGGGGTAGAACTAGTTAGAGAAGCATCTTATGAGTACTCGCATTTTTAGCTTATGTTTTTTATGTATATGAATATATGTGTCATAGCTAAAAGATAATGCTAGCATGATATTATTTCTTTCTACTGCTTACGCTGTACATTATATATCTCGCATACTGTCTTGTGATCATAACAGCTCATATCTCTTACCCGAGAAACAAGACTGTTCAATAAATCCTTTTATTGAAAGGCCCGTCTATTCTTTCTGTGCAACTCTGAAGAAACTAAGCATGCACGATTAGCTGAATGAAACTGTTATCTGTTGTTTCCACGATTCTATGAGTGTTCCGATTCTAAAGGGAAACAAAGTTGTCATGTTTATGCGGTTGCCAGAAACTACTCCCTTCTTGTTTACAAGGAGTTTCTAGTGGCCTCTGAGTTAGCTGGCACAAAGTAATTAAGTTTAATATACTCGATAGGGACATACTGACCTCAGTCCTATGCCGAATCTATAGGGTATATTATTCCAATGCGCAGAGCCTATTAGGGAAATAGGAACTACACTACAATACCTCTCTCCATATATCCTATACCTCCACTCTGACTCTTCCCAAACCCCATTCTACTAGTATGATCCACAAAATAACCCTTTCTAGAACCTACCCTCCTCACATCATCTCATACCTGTTTTACTATTCAGATCTCCCAAACAAGTCTTTCTAAACCTTTCCCTCTCTTCCCCCTCCACCTCCCCTTTTACTCATCTCAACCCTCCTCCTACTGCTATGAGCTAAAAAAAAAAAAAAAAAAAACTTTCTAGACCCTTCCCTCTTTTATCCCTCCTTTATCCTTTTCAATCCAACTAACAGACTAACATGTCATATTTCCCTATACTAATTCCCCACTAATCTTGTTGGAGTTCTGGAGTAGCGTGCTACCCGCCGAAAAGCACTTTGACGCCTCACCAGGGGTAGCAAGCGCTATATAAATGCAAACCCTTTCCTCTTGTACCCCATCACTATCCTTTTTCAATCCAAATAACAAACTCGCATGTCCACCACTCAAATTAATTAGATATCTCCTTATATTAATTCACCAGTAATCCTTTTTGGGTTCCAGAGTAGCGTGCTACTAGCCAAAAAAGCGCTTCAACACCTCGTCAGGGTTAGTAAGCGCTATATAAAAGCAATTACAATTACTAAATTCGGCACTTTATACGATGCTGACCTTTCATACAAAACTGTGTTTTTCTTCTGGGAGTTTGAGAATTTATCTTGTATGTAAGCAAAATATTAACTATATGATTTTAATTCCCTGCATCTGATTAACTTTAAAACAAATAAAACATGTTGTTCTTTATACTTTTGTGCAAAATTGATGACAGAATAAGTGGCTCTTGCTTCAGTTTTGATATTGCAATGTCTAAAGAGGTCGATGGCATGTTGTACCAAAGAGGTTATGTTTTCCTTCAATACAACAGTTAGGGGTTCTAGGATATCACTGCACACCCTGCGGTTATGCAGATTTTTCTTGGTAGGAATATTGGGATTTACGTAGATAGAGACACATTTATCTACAGACATATACCCAGGGCCGGCTTTAGCGCTGGTGGTGCCCGGTGCGACTATCTTTTTTAGCGCCTCCCCCCCATTCAGATTCCCTCACTACCACCCAGCAAAAGGGCCCCTAATCTCTCCATAGCTCCTCTCTCGCATACATTTAATTTGTCCTAAAGTGCTGGTAAAGGCTGGCTTTACTAATCCACTCAGCTATCCACTTCAAATACAGATCTGTTTTTTTCAGCAGGCATATTAACCTTTTGTGCTACTTTATGGCGAGTCAAAACTGCCACTAGAAAAAACACCGATCTCTCTCTCTCTCTCTCTAGCAGGAACATTAAATCACAAGAGTTATCTTGACATTTTTATTGCTGCCTGAACTCTGCATCAGCTGCTTTTAAATAGTAAGTTATTGCTAAACACAGCGCCCCCACCTGAGGTCAGCAGCCAGTGCGACTGCACCTGTCAGACTTCCTTAAAGCTGGCCCTACATATACCAGAAATACCTATGTTTGGGTCATATCTCTTGTGACTAGTCACTATAGAGGTTGAAAAAGAGCAATCTGTGATGCAGCGTCCAACACAAAATTGTTTCAACATGGCAACTTTTTAGAAAACTCAATATTTACTAACCGCAACTGCTACAATGTTGCATGTGGCACCAAATGCATAACACAATAACATCCACAATGCAGCATACAACGCAACTAACCCATAACAGAGCACACACAAAAAAGCAGGAAAAACAGAATGCAACATAACAACCATAGTTCAACACAACATTAAATTGCAATAATGCAGCACAAAATACAGAAAGGCCAAAAATCGAACACATCGCCACCACAGCAAAATACCACACAACAAATATGCACAAACATTCATCACACATTTGCATCAACAGAAACCTCTTTTTCCGAGTGCATGACTAGGTAGTACAGATAATAAGTTGGTGATGAAGTTGAACGGTTACATTAGCCAATTCTCAAGTTTATGCAAGCATGTATTACAAGTTCAGCAGCTGTATGAAGTTGACTGATTTATGTTAATTCAAGAATCTACTCATAGTATATCTATAAACCCTCTCTCCAAGTGTGACTTGCACTATGCGCTGCTGAATGCCGATTGTACTGATACAATATAGGTGGATCGGTTAAATGAAATTGAAATAGTGCGATAAGGTAGTTTTGATAAATGGTGAGCAGCTAAGTCCTGTACTAACCCACGATAGCGTGTCAAATCCATAGGAAATCCCAAAAAGAATACGTTGCAGCAGCCTAGATAAGAGTTGAATACCGCCTGAACAGCACAAACGTGAGCTTCAGCAGGTAAAAAAGGTTGCATCGTTTTAAAAAAATTTCAGAAAATGAAAACAGCTAGTAGAGACTTACGCATTGAAGGAAAGTCCTGGTTGAACGTTACCCCCGGGATTTCCCAGCGTGGTATGCGGGGAAGGGCAGAGGCACATGTGCAGCAGCCACCATATATTTTGACCAAAAATAAGAAGGTCCACCAAAGTTCAGTAGCTGTTTTTTTTCTGAGTGAAGTTTAAGGTAGTTGTTATGCACCCACTGAACAACTTCAGACAGACAGCTGTAAAAATGGATTTCACTAGATTTAAAATTATGTTTTTATGAAGAATTAACTGCCTCCCTCTGTAGGACGCTGGCTCTGTATATACTATACCAAAGTAAGGTATAGTGTGCACAGAGTCCAGTGAGTCCCCAGAGGTATAGAAGAAACTAAATTATGTAAGTACTAACAGCTCTCTTTGTGGTAGTTTGGGCGAGCAGTTAGGATTATCCAGAGGGTGTGTTAAGCATTTATTGTATTCACTCAATCAAGACTGATGACACACACTCAGAGACTGAATCTAGACCAATTAGGTAGGTATAAAAAAGGTATACTTATGTTTTATTTTTAGAACCAAGCAGGACTTGGCACAGGTAGGTAAAATGTACTCTCAAATGCAACACTTCACAAGGTAATGCAGTTGTTGTTGAATTTGCAAACGTTTACAGGTTGGTATTGGTTCAAAAAGCAGTTTACATTACACAATAATTACTTTTAGAATACTTTCAGATTACTTTTAGATTACTTTGACTACTGGGGATGGCATGCCTAGATACCACACTGAGGGATTTCACAATACAAGGTAAGTAAGAGTTTTCTTGGTTTAAGTTATAATGACTTTTTCCTTCATATAAAACAACAGTTCAACACAGAACATTTTAGGCCCAAAAACTCATAACATAGGTTCCTATGGGAGAAAAATGGTTATCGGTTTCATAGGTAAGTAAACGTCTCACGAGTGGGAGTTTTGGGGATTAGGGCCAAGGTTTTCCATGGTCTAGGTAGGCACTCCAGTTGCACCACCAGCGGCACTGGGGCAGCCAGTTGCAAAGTGCAGGGGCCCAATGTTAGCCAATGGGGCTAAGGGAGCCTTCGGTTAGGGACTGCTTACGAGCAGGCCACTTGGGTGTGGGAGCAAAGCTCCTGGGGTTAAGGTCAACACTGCAGGGCCAACGGGAAACAACCGTTACAACGCATGCATTACAACGCATGCTTTTACCCCGCATTCCATTACAACGAAAATGGCTTGCTGTAGGGGGTATAAGGTGTTGGATTTAACTCCAACATCTTCCCTACTGTTGCACAGACTGGAGTTGGAATAGTAAATTATACTATTCCAAACTCTTGCGCACCCCCGAGAGCAAGTCGGGGTAAAAGAAATTGCATTGTAACGGCATGCGGGGTAAAAGCATGCGTTGTAACGTCATACAATCAGCCCCAACAATCAGCACAGGAGCTGCACCACCAGCGGCACAGGGACAGTCGAGTGCAGGGTGCCAAGAAGACGTTGGGGGCCCTGTGGTTTCCAAAGGAGACCTCCAGGTTTAGCAAAGTTGCTGCAGGCTCAGGCAGGGTGACCTGCTCAAGGCGACCATCGGCTGGAGAGGTAAGTTGGGTTCTTGGGGGATGCCTGGACACCGTCGGTTGGGCCACCCCCGGTCGTGGGGCATCGGGTTGCAGGGGTGTCTTTTGGCGTCATGTTTCTTTACCAGCTCCAGTCGCGGTCGTGGGGGGATCCTTCAGGTTGAGGCTACAGGCGTCGTCTTGAAGCTTGAGGGAGGTCAAGGATCACCAGATCCCAGGTCAGGATCACTGGGGAGACCTCCTCGTGGTGTTGGGCCACTCGAACTCGAGCCGGTGGCGTCAGGTGCAGAGTGGTGCAGAATCGCGGAGTCGCCAGAATCCAGATTCTGGTCTTGGAGCCTTTTTTAAGCAAATCCGGTGCTCACGGGAGACAGAGTCTGTAAGGTGAGTGCAGGGCAGGTCCTCCGGGCTCTGGGGGGCTGCTGGACATGCCGGTTTCTTCGCTATAGGCAGGTCGGAATCGGGAGAAGCCGGTAGGGCTGGGGCCAAAGCAGTTGGTGTCCTTATCTTCCTTGGTCAGCACGGCTCTTCAGTCCTTCCTTTTTTTCCTCGAATTTGAGGAGGCAAGGTTCAGGGTTGCCCCTAAATACTTAATTTAGGGGCATTTAAAGGGGTGTGCAGGTCGGGACCAATGGGTCACTTCCATAGGGTGGGTACACCCCCTATTATGCCACCCGCCACCCTCCAGTGGGAGGGAGCATGAGCCTCTCTCGAATTGGCTGAGTCCACTCATCATCAAGATGGAGGGGACTGAGATGTGTGCTTCACCTCGCCTCCCCCACTTGAGGGGTGGGGTTGGCAAAGGTGGGCACACCTCTCTTCCTAGCTTGGTTTCCCCGCTGATTCTCCTGCTCAAAGTGGGGGGTTGAACCGGTGGAAGACAGTTGCTGGGGGCAGCAAAAGGCAGGGGCAGCTTCCAAAGGCGGCAGGCCTTTGAAGCTTCCCCTTCACGGACCCAGCCCATCCTGGGAGAGGAGGCGTGACACCTCTGTCCACAATGGGCTTTGTTTCTGGACCCAGAGAGCAGAGGCTCTCTACCCAGGGCTACAGAACCCTCTCTGGTGGTGGCAAATTGCGGTCAGCCATTCAGGAACCACACCAGGGCTGGCTGATTTTCAGGGGGCATCTCTAAGATTCCCTCTGAGTGCATTTTACATTAAATCCCACACTGGCATCAGTGAGGGCTTAATGTGCTGAGAAGGTTGCTACCAAACTTCCCAGTTTTTAGTAAAGCCATTATGGAGCTGAGGAGTTTGTAATGACCAACTCCAGGTGCAAGACGAACCAAAGTGAAAGCATTTGCCAAGAATGTTTTCATTAATCAAGAAGAAAAAGGGTACACAGTCGCGACCTCGGCCCCTACAGCCTAGGGGCCGTTGTCCCCTGCTCCCCCACACTTCGGCATCTGGCTATGACCTTAGATCAGACGTGGCGGCCCACTGAATTTAAGCATATTACTAAGTGGAGGAAAATAAAGTAGCCAGGATTCCCTCAGTAACGGCAAGTAAAGAGCCTAGCACGAATTCCCGCCCAGCGGCGGGAACGGGAAATGTGACGTACAGAAGACCGACTCTCTGACGTCGCTCAGGGGGCCCAAGTCCTTCTGATCGAGGCTCACCCCGCGGATGGTGTTAGGCCAGTAGGGGCCCCTGGTGCGCCAGGATCGGGTCTTCTCAGAGTTGGACTCCTCAGGAATGCAAATCGGGTGGTGAACTTCATCTAAGGCTAAATACGGGCGCGAGACCGTAAGGGAACGTTGAAAAGAACTATGAAGAGAGAGTTCAAGAGGGCGTGAAACAGCTGAGAGGTAAATGGGTAGGGTCATTGCAGTCTACCCGGAGGATTGAACATGGCGGGAAGGTCGGTCCCCTGGGAGGGCAGATCCCGTCCACGGATGCACCAGCTCTGGGTCGGCTGGGAAGGCTTTGGGGTGTCAAGTGGCTCTCTGCTCCGGCAGAGAGTGTTACAGGCCCCCTGGCAGCAGCTTCACCGTATCCGTGGGGCTGAGGGAGATTCAACCACCTCCACGCCCTCCCACGGTAACAGCTCCCGGGCCCTCTTGGGGTGCGCTGGGGCAGGGAAAGGGGATGGGGCTCCCGGATCCCAACACGACTGTTGACTGAGGCGGACTGTGCTCAGTGTGCCCCGACTACATCGAGCCGCCGGGCGGGGAGGCCCACGCCGGGCGCCAGGGGTTTGCGGCTATGTCAATTACCCACTTGACCAGTTTTGAAACATGGACCAAGGAGTCTAACACGAGCGAAACCCTGTGGCGCAATGAAGGTGAGGGCCAGCGCATACCGGCTGAGGTGCGATCCCGCCACAAAGCCAGTGGTCAGGCGCACCACCAGCCTGTCTCGCCTGCTCTGTTGGGGAAGTGGCGCGTGGTAGGACCCAAAAGATGGTGAAGTGTGACTGGGCAGGGCAAAGCCAGATGAAACTCTGGTGGAAGTCTATAGCGGTTCTGACATGCAAATCGGTTGTCCGACCTGGGTATAGGAGCGAAAGACTAATCGAACCCTCTAGTAGTTGGTTCCCTCCGAAGTGTCCCTCAGGATAGCTGGTGCTTGGAACCCCCAGTTTTATCTGGTAAAGCGAATGATTAGAGGTCTTATGGCCGAAACGATTTCAACCTATTCTCAATCTTTAAATGGGTAAGAAGCCCGGCTCGCTGGAGTAGAGTCAGGCATGGAATGCGAGTGCCTAGTGGCCCACTTTTGGTAAGCAGAACTGGCGCTGCGGGATGAACCGAATGCCAGGTTAAGCCGCCTTATGGCGACGCTCATCAGACCCCAGATAAGGTGTTGGTTGAAATAGACAGCAGGATGGTGGCCATGGAAGTTGGAATCCGCCAAGGAACGTCTAACAACTTACCTGTCAAATCAACTAGCCCTGAAAATGGATGGTGCTGTAGCCACGGGGCCTAAGCCACGACAAGTAGGAGGGCCGCTGCAGTGCGCACGGAAGCCCGGGGCGAAGGACCAGGTGGAGACTTTGCAGGTGCATGTCTTGAACAGTAGTAGCAAATATTCAAATAAGAACTTTGAAGACCGAAGTGGAGAAGTGTTCCATGTGAACAGCAATTGAACATGGGTCAGTTGGCCCTAAGAGATGGGCGAGCGCCGTACAGAAGGGAAGAGCAATGGCCTCGTTGCCTTCGGCCGATCGAAAGGGAGTTGGGTTCAGATCCCCAATCCGGGAGTGGCAGAGACGGGCGCCCTCGCGGCATCCAGTGCGATAACGCAAACAATCCCGGAGAAGTTGGCGGGAGCCCCGGGGAGAGTTCTCTTTTCTTTGTGAAGGCCTGGAATGGGTTCGCCCCGAGAGAGGGACCCGAGCCTTGGAAAGCGTTGCAGTTCCAGCGGCGTCCAGTGAGCTTTTGCCGGTCCTTGAAAATCCGGGGGAGATGGTGCGAATCTTTGTTCTGGGCCATACCAATATCCGCAGCAGGTCTCCAAGATGAATAGCCTCTGGCATGTTGAAACAATGTAGGTAAGGGAAGCAGGCAAGTCAGATCCATAACTTGGGGATAATGATTGGCTCTAAGGGCTGGGTCAGTCAGGTTGGGGCACAAAGCAGGGCTGGGAGCACGCCACAACTGGACGAGGCATCGCCCCCCCAGAGCGCAGAGCTGGGGTTTTGCCTCAGCCGGCGCCTAGCAGCTGACTTATAACTGGTGCGAACGAGGGGAATCTGACTGTTTAATTGCAACAAAGCATCACGAAGGCCCGAGGTGGGTGTTGACGTGATGTGATTTCTGCCCAATGCTCTGAATGTCAAAGTGAAGAAATTCAATGAAGCGCAGGTAAATGGCGAGAGTAACTATGGCTCTCTTAACCTCTTCTCAGTCGTAGTGGCCTATACCTCCAAGTGATCCCATTGGTAACCGTCTCTATATCACTATACTCTTTGAGGAGAAGTCTATAGAGCTAGGCCAAACAAGATTCTATCATGGCTGTAAGCATGAAAGTGAGAAATGGCAAAGTTAACTATCACAATTCCAGATGGGGTAGTTCCTGGAGATTAAAAACCCTGTTAAGATGGCACAAGAAGGTGCTGTCTTTTCCACAAATCATTAACCTCTTTACCAATTTTGTCAATTCAAAACCCAATTCTAACAGCACAATAAAAAACAACAAATCAAATCATGCTGTGTCACCCCGTTCACCCTCCGTGTGAAGAGGGGGTAACGATAGACCTCAGTGAAAGTATTGAATTTGTGGCCTCTTCAGCCAAGAGTGACACTGCTGCATCAAGACTCGAGAATTTACCTGATGTTTATGAGGTAAACGATAGACTCAATAATAAAAAAAAGTGATTTCACTAAAAGTCACTTACTGGAAATATCCCAATATTAAATACAACTCTGATTTATGTAGAAACATAATAGGATCTTTCAAAGAGCTTAGAAAGCATGTCTCCAATAAACATAGAGGATTCTACCTGAAAACATACTATTCAAAATTTGACAAGGAAGCCGAATTTCACAACATTGCATGCCACTATGCAAAATGCGAAGGCAGAACAAAAAAAGGAGAGCTACAATTTCTCTGTACCTTCTGTCACCTCAGATTTGGAACAAAAATTGGAATGTCACAACATGCTCGGCATGCGCATCCAAAAGCGCAAAATTATGCTAGACTCGCAGCTCTAGCAACCAGCAAATCATCCAAATTGTGGTCGCAAAACAAACTACTACTGCTAGCTGAATTGGGAAAAGTATATGAAAACAAAAGAAATATAAATGCGCTCATGGTTCCGCATTTTGACAATAAAAACAAGAAACAAATTGTAGAAAAAAGAAGGGATAGAAGAGATAAAAGTAAAAAAACGGCAAAGGATGTTCTGCAAGTATCCAACAACCCTGAAGTGACTCCATCGATGAACCTGAAATATCAGTGGAAATAGCTAGAGAAAGGCGTAAAGACTTAATCAACAGAAAGCGTGCGCCAAAAATCACAAACTTTGATGAATTGAATGACAGAATTTCAGAAGTACAGACATACTCCCAAAATCCAAAGCATCACGATGCTGCTATGGACCTGATGGATGAAATTGTGACTTATATTTCAGAAAACACAAACGATATAAGTCCTATGCCAGTCAATTGCAATGAACTTCAAAGTAAACCCAGTTATGAGCCTATGAATACTGCTCAAGAGGAGCATCAGAATGCCCCAGTCTAAAACAACATACCAAAGACAAGAAAAATGGAAGGCTCAATAGAGCGCATAAGAAAAGATATGCAAAAGCAAAGAGGAGCTATAAGGCATACCATGCAATGTTTAAGAAAGACAAAAAGAAAATTGCCAGGATAATCACTGATGGTGCAAAGATGCCACTTACCAAAGCAGTGCCGATGATATCTTTCAATACTACAAAGATATTCTGGATAAAAAGAGAACAAGAAAAAAAACAAAATTCATCCCCATTGATAGGATAACGGAAGAATGAGATGTTGAAAGACTATGCAAAGAAATTACGCTGCTTGACATAACTACAGTATTTGAAGAATCTAACTTAAATAAAGGAGTGGGGCCTGACAATATTGGCTTAAATGATCTTAACGATGTTCACAATAAACAACCAAGGCTGCTGCCCAAAATATTATCAACTTGGTTAACTAGGAGAAGAGTCCCAGAATGTAAATAGAAAAACCGTTCAATACTAATCCCAAAGAATGTACCGATCAGTGAACTAAACAAAATAAGCAACTGGAGACCAACTACAATCAGTACAGCTATTTACAAAAATCTTGATCAAAAGGCTTATTCCATTCGTCAATCTGAATACAAGACAAAAAGGCTTCATGAAAGTGAGAGGTTGTCTCGAAAATCTGACTCTTCTTCAGAATATTATTAAAGGGACACAAAAAAATAAACACTCACTTGCAGTGGTTTTCATAGGCATCTCCAAAGCTTTTGACTCTGTCAGCCATGGTCACATCTTACGGAGTCTCGAAAGGCATAGAGTTTCTTCATACATCAGGGATGTAATAAAAGACTTGTACACAGACTGAACAACATCTTTCAAGGGCAAAAATAATGAATCTACACAGAAATAACAATATAATCTGGAATAAAAAAGGTGACTCATTATCCCTACTGTCATGATCCTCCTAAGTATCCTCCTAAGTATCCTCCACGCACTTAGACTGTATTCTGCCCTCTCACTGGCAGCATTGCAATATGCTCTGACTAATCTCATTGGCGGAAGTGGCCGAACTAAGTTGTCACAAGTTAAATACATTTGCCCATCGTGACCTTTATTTAAAATAAATGAAGAAATCAATCACCAAGTAAAAAGGAATCATGTACAGAATTTCCTTTTATTTTGTTTTCACCTTTTCGTTTCCTTATTTATATATTTTATTTTCCTCTTAGACGGATTCGCGTTGTGTCGCATTATGTTGCCTTGAGGCCACCGTACTCACGCTACCGCTATATAAGCAGCCACACACAGCCGCTCCGTGCGGATTATTCCAGCAACGTCCCTCGGAGAGTCTTCCTCCTGCTTCGCGCCCGAAAGGAACTCAGCTGGTAAGATTCCTCGTACCGGTTCTCTGGTCCAGAGACAGCATTCTAAGATAGGAGACGACGGTTTCCTCATTTAGCGAGTTGAGTCTTTGTAGTTCTTGAACATTGTTTGGAACGCGCTTCATTCTTGAGCATTTCACGTTTCGGCATTGAAACGAGCTCACAATCTTGGGCTCATTGAAACGCGCTCACATTCTTGGGCCCTTTGAAACTGGCAATTGAACTCCAACTGCAGCGTGTATTCACATTACGAAAGAAAGTGAAATTGCGATACACGGCATCTTTCTATATTATTGTCAAGCATATTAATCATTGATCATTGATGTTACAACCACTCACGGAATTGAAAGACGCATAGACAAAGATATATATATAGCGCATGTGTTGATTTTTGTGTGTAAAAAACGTCAACAATAACTCTCATTTCGTTATGGCTGAAATAATGATACAGATAAGAGTGGTTAAAGTTGGAATGCTCATATGATGATAAAGTATTAAGGAAAATACTGAGAACTGCAAATTTGAGAATAATATTTTGGATTATCCAGAGTTTATTGAATCGTGTGTTACTGTGAATATATTATTGAGAGTATCTTCAAAGACATTATTGGAGCTATCAAAAAAGTACTCATGATACTGCGAATATATAATTGGAGAGTATCTTCAAAGACATTATTGGAGCTGTTCAAAATTACTCTTCACTGATTTTTATATGATTCCTGTGAAAGACTTGCTGATTTTTCCCTTACAGGTAATAGTGGTTCATATCATATATACTATATATATTGAATGTTATAGAGGTCAAGACAAGAATATAGAACTCTACTGTTGGTTGCTTATGTTCCAGATCTCCCTCCCAGCAGTACCCTCCCTAATTCCCTTCCCCTCGTCTGGCCACTTTGATCCTCTGGTGTTTTTTACTCAGAGTCAGAGCTGCCGGAAGGTGGGCTTCTTGAGGATACTGCTCCTGAGGAACTGAACGATCTTGACACTACTGTTGTTTAACATTGCCATGGATCCCCTAATATGTGGTCTTCAGAAAAACGGCATGGGGTTCACATTCGGCTCAGATGGTCTTATTGAGCAAATCACCGCTCTAGCCTTTGTCAATGATATAGTGGTACTCAGCAACACCTGGGAAGGAATGAGTACTAATCTGAAAACCATCGAAAAAGTTAGTACAACAACAGGTTTAAAACGAAATGTGAAAAGACACATGGTTTCTACATAAGTCAACCATAAAGACAAAATTCTGGTGAAAAACTGCAAACCATGGCAATTTGAAAAACAAGATATTGAGAACATTCATCCAGGTGACAGTGAGAGATATCTTGGATTGAACTTTCATCCACACACCAGCCGTACAAGTAACAGCAAAGTAAATGAAGTTCTCACAAATTGGGCTAAAAACTTGACAATTTACCACTCAAGCCCACTCAAAAAGTTGAAATCTTGTGCAGTATCTGGTTCCTAAATTGTCATTTAAACTGGAAATGGCAGGCACAGATGCAAAAACTCTCATCATTCTGGATCAAACAATAAAGAAATATGTAAAACACTTCCTCCACCTACTTGCATACACCTGCAATGGTCTCCTCTACTCAAAAGATCATATGGGGCCTCAGAGTACCAAAGCTATGCACAACAATTGGAATCAACAAAATCAACAATCTACTATACCTCAGAGAAACTCCAGATTTGTACATTGCTCACTCTTACATGTATGCAGGAGAAATAAGAAATGAAAAGATCGACAATATCATCAAAAACCACAAACTTAACATTGTAGACAGTAGATTCCTGAGTTATGATTTGCATTTGTTAGTAGCTTATGACTGTTAAGAAATTGAAAAATCTCCCTGTCCAGGGTGTTGGTATTAACTATCTAGGAAACAATCCAACCTCAAATTACTGGATTAGCAAACACAACAAGCTAAAGGAAAACCAATGCTTAGCTGCGCTGATGCTACAAGCAAATGTTTTGTACACCAGAGAAACCATCACTATAGGAAGAAATCAAACATTTGCTACTTGCAGATATTGTAAAGATGTTTGTAAAACAATTGCTCACATTTCAGGTACGTGTCCTAAAACCAAGGACATAAGGATCAAAAGACATAACAAAATGTTGGAACTTCTCATTGATAGAGCGAAAAGGTGTGGTTGGATGACATACAGGGAACCTCATGTCAAAAACAGTCAAGGTGAACTACGAAAACCGGATGTAATATTTATCAAAGGTAGTATTTACCAAAGATGGTATAGCATTTGAGAGTAAAGTTAATTATTATCAGGATTTATTACAGGACATCAAAAATCTCACCAACTGTTCCACTGTGAAATTTCATGGTTTTATTGTAAGGTCTCAATGTAATGATGTTGCTCTGGCTGATCTTGGTTTGCAAATGTCTTTCCCATTTAAGGAAAATATTTGCCTGACTAACTTAATGGAAACTCTTAAAATGTGCTAAGTCTTCATGGACCATTAACTGTTAAACTCAACACTCAGATATACACTGTCTTGCACCACACATTTCATCTTTGTTAGTATACTGTTTTAGGAATGTTTTTTTGTTGATATTTAATTCTAGTATAGATAACACATTTAGAGCTTACTTATAAAGTTGGTCACAGTTAACATGTTTAGAATTTAACAATAGCTTTAAAATTAGCAATGTTTAGTCACTAGCTTTAGTATTATTATTATAGTTGGGTGTGTGAATTTAGATATACAAGTGAACATAACGATAATTGATATATGTTTGAATTCAGGATAGATTTCAAGTAATTGCTTTCACATAATCAGTACATATTACATATTGAGTATTAATGTTCTGCTAATTATACCTTAATTTTCTCAGGACAATTTGTAGACAATGTATTCTGTTAGAGTAGTACTAGAGGGTGTACTATCTCTATCTTATACGTGATTCCCGTTCCTGTGAGGACAGCTTTAAGTGTATTTGTACTCCTAAACA
Organism: Calotriton arnoldi; assembly: GCA_963921515.1. Lineage (NCBI taxonomy): Eukaryota > Metazoa > Chordata > Amphibia > Caudata > Salamandridae > Calotriton > Calotriton arnoldi. The sequence goes on from CAWUFW010000670.1 coordinate 1,861,636, forward strand.
AATGTTGTGTTGGTGGAAGCAAGACCGATTTGACGCTGATGGGCAGCAATAATAACCCACAATGAGCCACTGCGTGGTGGTACAAGAATAGCCATATGCCTCGTCATCTAATTTGTGACGCGCATGAATGGATGAAAGAGATTCCCACTGTCCCTACCTACTATCTAGCGAAACCACAGCCAAGGGAACGGGCTTGGCAGAATCAGCGGGAAAAGAGGTCCCTGTTGAGCTTGACTCTGGCACTGTCAAGAGACATGAGTAGAGGTGTAGGATAAGTGGGAGGCCCTCGGGCCGCCGGTGAAATACCACTACTCATCATTTTTTTACTTACCCGGTGAGACGGAGGGGTGAGCTTCTGCAACCCACTCCGGGGACAATGGCAGGTGGAGGAGTTTAACTGGGGCGGTACACCTGTCAAACGATAATGCAGGTGTCGTACGGTGAGCTAAGGAAGGACAGAAACCTCCCGTAGAGCAGTAGGGCAAAAGTTAGCTTGATCTCGATTTTCAGTATGAATGCAGACCGTGCTAGCAGGGCCTCACGATCCTTCTGCCTTTTTGGGTTTCAAGCAGGAAGTGTCAGAAAAGTTACACAGGGATAACTGGCTTGAGTCGGGCAAGTGTTCATAGCGACATCGCTTCTTGATCCTTCGATGTCAGCTCTTCCTATCATTGTGAAGCACGCGTTGGATTGTTCACCCACTAATAGGGAATGTGTGCTTTGTTACAGGTTAGTTTTACCCTACTGATGATGTGTTGTTGCAATAGTACTCAGTATGAGAGGAACCACAGGTTCAGACATTTGGTGTATGCGCTTGGCTGAGGAGCCAATGGGGCTAAGCTACAATCTGTGGGATTATGACTGAACAACTCTAAGTCACTGAACGTCTCCAAGCCAGAAACCCCCCCTAAACCGTAATGAGCCTCGGTTGGCCTGGGATAGCTGGCCTCTTGGGCAAGTATGTAGAGCCGCTCGCTTAGGGACCGGAGTGTGGACGGAAAGGGGCCGCCTCCATCGCCATAAGTGCACCGCATGTTCGTGGGGCATCCGGGGCTAAATCATTCGTAGACAACTTGATTCTGGGTCAGGGTTTCATAAGTAGCAGAGAAGCTACCTCCTTGCGATCAACTGAAAGTCATCCTCTGAGTCAAGCTTTTGTCTCCGTGCATGGGTGCCTGCCACCCCACCACACCCGGGGGTCCCTCTGCCGCTAGGCCAGCAGGAGGGATTCGGAGGGGTTGCGGGTCCGTGGGAGGCCACCTCCACCATGTGTCACCCGTGGGCATGAGCCCTTGCAGGTCAGCAGGGCGACCAGATGCCCGGAGGGGGGTTCCTACCTCGTAAAAGTCCACGGGAGGCAAGAAAGCCTGGGAAAGAGCCTCCCCAGCGCAGGACTCAAAGTGTACGGCCACTCTTGTCGTCTGCGGAATGACGTGGGCCTAGGTCCTGGCCATCTGGTCGCTGGGTCGTCCCAGGCTATCTGTTCGCTGGGTTGTCCCGAGCCATCTGATCACCGGGCTGGCCCAGCCGGCTGGCCAGCGGGTCTAACACCAACTTTTGGCCCCCAACTGGGGTACTGTAAGCCCCCACGTAATAGTTGAGGAAAATGGGCTTCCTTGGCAGGCCCTTGGATTGCTGGGCTTAACCCTCCTTAGCTCCCCGGCTACAGGAAGGTGGAAGGGCTTTGAAAAAAACAGGCTATCCTGTAGCTACCAAGACATAAAATATTTTAGTACAAATCAAAGGCAATGTTTGTTAATATTTTATTACGAAAATAGGACAGACGGTTACATTAATTTCAGAAATAGATACTGTGGAAGTCCAACGGGCAAGGCAAGGGTGGGTGACATAATGCCCACCTACAACAGTTATGAGAATCTTTCTTTATTGTAGTCTATGCTCCATTTATTGTAGCCTGGTTTAAACTCAAGTCTTACCTTTACCAGTGGCACTGGAGGATGGAGAAATCAACAATCACAACTGCAGTACTGTTTTAAGATAAACAATAAAAGGTCCAAACAAGAGTTTTTTAAGAAACTGTAAAGTGTAAGAACTAAAAACCAGCAAAAAGATGAAACATGAAAACTGAAGACAAATATTTAAGACAGTCAGTGCTTTTTCATAAATGTCAACGTTAGTTTTCTCTAATACAAAAGTCAATAAAGGCACATTAGAATTTATGAGGTTTTAAAACCTGTTAAAAAAATTTCAACGTGTTTGTGTCTCATTTGTAGGACCAGAATTAAATAATTGGTTGAGCTTTCGGTGACAAGGTATACAGGTAGGCGTGGGGGGAACTAGTACTAGTCAATATATGAAGCAAGAACCAGAGCTTCATGTAACGTCATCACTGAGTCACATTAGCGGTAACCAAAATCTGCCCCTGTGGTCATTTTTGAAGCGCTGGATATTTTCTTGTGAAGTTTCTGAACCTTGACTCTCTACATCAGGCATTTTTTCAACTGGTGTCTGGATTATATTCCATGACATCTGAGCATCTCAGAAGGACTTTGTGAAATAAATATATATGCAAAATGCCATTTTTCTCCAAGCAAGGTGGAGTCTATGTACAAGGGTGGGACGGATATGGCTGCACTTGATGAAAACAGTGATCTACACTAGTCACATGCTGCAGATTTAAAATTGTCTACATACCTTCTATGGCATTTCTTTATTGCAGTCTTAATTACTGTGGGGTCTACTTCCAACAAATCCAGTACCTTTGAGAATATTCAGGACCTGGCTTACATTGAAAATGTTCAGAACCTGGCACAGTGATTTACTTGCACCTGAAGTTGGACAATCAATGCTTTGTTCTTCCTTTGATTTGAAGGCACATAGCCATGGAATGTGGCTTGCTGACTTTGAGAAACAGCTCTGCTATGATTCTTATAAGACTTGTTCGGTGGCACAGCAGCCTCTTTATGCTGCCTTTCTCTGAGGGACTGACAAACTCAGTTACATTAAGGCACAAACAACAAGACAAGTCTTCAAGCTTTTTTGGCAGGGGGAAAAGAAAGTGACACAAAGTTTCTCCAAATGATACAATTTCAGAGAGGCAGATCTCGACAATGTGGTGGCTAAACTGGCTGCTTAATTGGTGCATGTTCTAGCCCATTACATTACAGAGGTCAACTATTTCTAGCCTCAGTCCCCTTCAACATTTTACAGCAGAAAGTCAGCACCAAAAGCCCGGCATCCAGCAAGCAAACACCTCTGTACCCCAAGGTCCCCACAACATCACTCCTTGCTATGGGCAAAAAACTACCCACAACCTGTGACATGTCTGTGGTCCGTAACCCCAGCGTGAAACTTTCAAAACAGTGTTGCTGAGTGTTGGACCTGGTTCTTTTTGCAGGGTTAGCCCCCAACTTTTTTGCCTTCTTGTTCTGACCCGTTTTTGTTGGCTTTAGGACTCTGGGCACTTTACCACTGCTAACCAGCGCTAAAGTGCATATGCTCTCTGTCTAAATTGTATTGATGATTGGTTTATCCATGATTGGCATATTTGATTCACTCGTAAGACCCTAGTAAAGGGCACCAGAGGTGCCCAGGGCCTGTAACTCAAATGCTACTAGTGGGTCGGCAGCACTGATTGTGCCACACACATGAGTAGCCCTGCAAACATGTCTCAGACCTGCCACTGCAGTGTCTGTGTGTGCAGTTTTAAACTGACATTTCGACCTGGCAAGCGCACCCACATGTCAGACTCAACCATCCTTTTTATTACATGCAGGTCACCCCTGAGGTAGGGCCAAAGCAGCCCCATCGGCAGGATGTAGTGTAAAGGTAGGACATGTACTGGTGTGTTTTACATGTCCTAATAGTGAAATACTGCTAATTTCGTTTTTCACTATTGCAAGGGCTATCTTTCCCATAGGGTAACATGGGGATTGCCTTGAAATATCTTTTAAGTATAATTTCCCATTGTGAGTAGATAGAGATTTGGAGTTTGGGGTCTCTGAACTCACAATTTAAAAACACATCTTTTGATGAAGTTTGTTTTTAAATTGCGTGTTTGAAAATGCTACTTTTAGGAAGTGCAATAACAAAAGGGGATAGGCCCAAATTGGACCGGGGTCAGGTAGGGCCGTTTTTAAACTACAAACACAAAAAGGAACCTAACTCCGTTGTGCTTTAGACTCTTCACTTTGACGAGCTACAAACAGACAACCACTTTATCTATTTGAATGGACTATTTATTTATCCACCTCTATTTGATTGGTTTTCTAAGAAAATTATTTATCAAAAATTGAATGTACAGAAAAGAAAATACTTCAATTTCAAATGACAAACATCAAAACATAACTCATTGGACTTCAGACAAATTCTTGTCAACACAAATTACATTAATACGAACATTAATTTACAAACCACATTCACTCATTCACATCATCCACCCAACTAACTAAAACTAATCTGTCAAACGTGAACCACTCTCTATATATCAACGTTTTCTATAGGAAAATGATGCAGAAGCACAAACTCAGAACCCTTTCTCCTTCAAACCACTCCAACTCTTATATATAAACAAATTACGTAGATAAATACCTGGGAACATGCCCTGTGGTCCGAGTCAATTTTTGTTTAAAATCAAACAGGACTCACTGCCATGTCAGCTTTTCAAAGCTATTCGTAAACCACGCTCTGCACCGGAAACACACCTGTGCCTTTATTGCTAAAAAATAATTCCAATGAATATTCAAGACATCTCCTGAAATATCGTCTATCACTATATAAGACAACTGGATCATAAATTACCTTAAATGTATACAGCTGCCCATCCGGTCAGCGCATGTCTGCCACAGCAAAAGCTGGCACCCTGCAATGTGTAAAAAAATACACTACATAACGGAAGCCTATTCAAAACTATGTTGTCGCCTCATGCTTTTCAAGAGACTCGATAGCGATCAACCTCGCAAACTCACCTATGCTTTTCAACGCACGGCCTGTGTTTCAAAAATGAATCCCTTTTCAGACGGCGCCAACAGCGCTCTTGTTGTAAACTTCCCGATGTCTCTGCAATTGAAATTACGAATATTCAAAACCGGCAAGAAAGCACTTTTAGGAAGTGGGCATTTTCTTGCTTAACCATTCTGTGCCTCTGCCTGTCTGTAGAACACACGTCTGGGTTGGCTGACAGTTCGGCTCTTGTGCATTCACTCTAGACAGTCACACAAAGGGAGCAGAGGTGTGCCTTGCATATCCTGATGGCCCATCACCAGGCTGATGGGCCTTCATGACCTAGAGTGGTGGGAGAAGTTGTCACTGACACCTGAATAGGGTTGTGCCTGTTCTCACGCAAAGCCATCTTTAACCCCTGTAGTGTGTCTGGAGCCAGATCAGGGAAAGGCAGGGTCTTGTGCACTACAAAGTCTTTTCTATGAAGTTTGCCTATTTCAAAGGCAGAAAGGGTATAAGTATTGGACCTCTAACACTTCTGGAGTTCATTCTGCCAGGAAGAAGAACTGAATGCTGTAGGAGGGACTGTCACTCTGCCTGTTGCTTTGTTGTGCTGGCCTGCTGCTTGCTACTTCTGTCCTGGGAGTGAAAGGACTGGACTTTGCTTTCTACATCCTGCTTCAAAGGTTCTCCAAGGGCTTGATTGTGCTTGTCTCCTATTAAGAAGTTTCAGGGCCATCAAAGACTTCACCTACTAGTGCCTGGGCTCTTCTGCTGACAGTCCTGACTTGCCAAGTGGTGCCAAATCCAGTTCCTAAGCCCTTGGTAGTGTAACCCGGTGATCTTAAAGAGAAAATCCATGCATCGACTTCCAGCACCTGTTTTCTCGACACATTGGTGCAAAAGATCGAAGCATCGCCGCTGCCTGTACCAAAGCGTGGTTCCAGCTGGGAACATTGACTATGGCGTTCACCGCAGGCCCCAGCTCGTCGTTGCAGCGCATCAGACAAATCACTGCAGCGTGAGTCCCGAGCACCACGTCACTGACGTCCGTGGCACCCGCTCTGACTCCGAGACAGCACCTGCTCGCAGCTGAAGAATTGACGCAGGGCCTGTCTCGTGGCTGCAAAATCGACACATTGCCTGCATTGCCACATCGACGCAGCGCAGCTGTATTTTTGACGCATCGTCTCTTGACGCCGACTCTTAATCGACACCACACAGCTGTAAGGAACCGAGGCCACGTGTCCATAAACAGACGCATCACCTCCCCTTCCAGCAAGGAACCGATGCATCGCCTCCCCTGTCAGTAAGAAACCGACGCATCACCTCCCCTGTGTAGTAAGGAACCGACGCAACGCTTTGCTTTTTTGGCGCCTCACCTCCCCTGCGCCTTGCACTGTCTTTGATTTTTGATGCATCTAAGGTACTTTGTGCTAAAACGAACACATCCATTGATTGCTATCGACTAAACTTGCTTAATCTTTTAAAGGTGATATTTTGACTTTTGTATGTTGGATTTTTGTTGTTTTGTTCATTTTATTCAGATAAATATTGGCTATTTTTCTAAACTGGTGTGGATTCCTTTGTGGTGTTTTCACTGTGTTACTGTGTGTGTGAATACAAATGCTTAACACATTGCTTCCAAGATAAGCCTGACTGCTCGTGCCAAGCTACCAAGGGGGTGAGCAGGGGTTATCTTAGATGTGTGTCTCCCTTACCCGGACTAGAGGAAAGGTCCCTACTTGGACAGGGTGCAAACCACTGCCAATTAGAGTCCCCATTTCTAACACTGAGCCACAGCGGACACAGAGTACCTTGCAGGTCGGTAGCTGCATAGCATCTTCCATGATTCCCCAATCAGTGTCCTATAAAAGTTGAATACTTTTCAATAATTCAGGAGGACCATTTCAAACTAAATTGACTTTTGACAGGTAGCACATGAACATGGTCAGAGTCTCACTCCACAGAAGAAGAAATGCTGGACAATAACTACCGGCCAATAACTACCTCAAGATGTTGTGATTGGTGAAGGCGAAATGGAAGGGGGATCTAAAGACAGTAGACAACTCGTACAGGGAGGAGGTAAAATGGAGACCTCAAGAGGAAGCCATAGAAGCAATCTTTCGACTTTTCCACATTAAACTTCTACATAGAACATATTGCACTCAGTTCCAGTTGAAGACCATTCAGTGCTTAATTTGTGCCGGCTGTTTACAGTGCTTAGACCTGTGTGGCAACTCACATCAACGACTGCAGTACCGCACAATGTGTGTCACACATATTATTTATAACCGACTGTTAACAGTCAAACTCTGTCTCCCCGGCGAAGAGCTGAGTGAGCCGATAATAAATCCATGCCGATACCTTCGGTCAGTGTTGCCGGTGGGCGGGCCACTGATTTTAGGTTGGATTTGTTCCTGTGAGGAGGAGGAAGCAGCGGCAGCATGCCTAACCGAGGCACACACGTACACACAGGCACCAGCATTCCGGCACTATTTGAAGCAGCGCAGCGTATTGTGCAGTGTGCAGCAGCAGGCCTCTTAGGCAGTAACCGTAATTGCAGTAACGTTACAGTAAGTAACCAACACTGCTTTTCTTGAGCCTGGTGGCTGGTATGAACGTTATTTCAGTGAGGGCTACGAGTAATCATGCCGCCGGGCACCGTGTGCAATCCCCTGGGCCGGGAGGCTGGAAGAGCAGGGGCCGGGCTGATTTTGAAGCAGGGGGCTGGCCTGGTTTTGTTACAGGGCGCCTATTTTTTTAAAATCAAAATCGTCCCACAGTAATGTCGACAGGGAAGATGTGACAACCTATTTATTTATTTATTTATTTATAAGTCTTGTATAGCGCCTGAATCATCCCCGGAGGGATATCTCTGCGCATCGGACGATATTACCATAAAGCTAGCTGAGCAATGTTAGAACAGGGCGGTCTTAAGAAGCTTTCTAAATTGGAGAAAGTCAGAGCATTGTCTGAGAGGAGTGGGAAGCTGATTCCAGTAAAGCGGAGCGAGATAGGAGAAAGCCTTCCCGCCCAACCTTGTTTTCCTCACTCGGGGAACCAAGAGAAGGGATTTGGCACCCGAGCGAAGAGCCCTGGAGGCTTGAGTGACTGACTTTCTCCATGCCAGGATGCAAGAAGCATTCCTAGCATCGCCATCGATTTATGACTGATGGATTTAAAATCAAAAGTAATTGTGCAGCGCAGCGTTTCTGTCCAATATGGTGTGTTTTACCCCGACACCACGAATTGCTGCAAAAAAGTTATTGTGCAGTTGATTGACAATGAATAACGAATGCTATACTCAAAACTGCTTGGGTACAGCAGAAAACATGGTGCCTTTCTCATTCTCATTGGCATAGATGTGAACGTGTTCAAACCCGCAGGGCAAAGCTGTGAGCCTCTTTTTACGCTATTGCACTGTCCAAAGCAAATACTCAGAATTTGCCTGTGTTAATGCTTGAGCGGATTCACAGCTCATGAACACTCAGCGCTGATTGCTTCGTTCTCATCATTTCTGAGCTCTCTGCAGGTCATGCACTAACCCAGAGAAATTATCAGTTAAATGTATATGCTGTAAAGAGCGCACTCATATAAAACTAGGCTCACAGCTGAGTCCTTTGTCAATGAATACCTTCGTCATGAGGCTTCCGTTTTAAATGATTGTCTTTGAGTAAAGTGCAGACATTTAACTCAGAATTTCTCTGTATTAGTACATGAACTGCAATAGCACCGCTTTGAAAGAGGGATAAGTGGTTGCCTCTCTCTGTTTCTGAGCTGTGTTGCCTGCAGTCCATCCACAAGCTAGCTAAGAGGCATTGTAAGGTAAATGTATGGGCATCAGACAGTGCAATCACATAAATCACACAGATGCACATTTGTGCCCCACGTGACTGCACACTTTGATATTAGGGCCTGTAGTCCAACAGCATATATTATCGGCCAGATGATGCTGTATGTTTTACTCAGCTTTAATTTAAATCAGCCAGAATTTACATCTATCTTCATGTAGAATGCGTGCAATTTCAGCTGCTCACCTGCAAACATACTTTTACGCAACGGTGGAATGGTTCTATGCCTGCAAAGCCAAGCCAGTAACAGCTTTCCAGGCATACCACTGATATAGTCATGTGGCATCTGCCAATTCACAGTAGCAGCTGATGTATTCCACATACCTGCATTCAATGTTCACACCCATTGTCCAATTTTGAATACACTTTTTTAAAAGTCCTTTTACTGGTGCAATCATTTCTGGGTCCGCTGCTCCCAAAACCCCACTTGGGGCAACATGTGACCACTTTCCAAAATATTTCTTATATAATGTGCACTCAGTAAGTCCAATCAGTAATAATTTAAAATCACTTGTATCATAATATCGTTGTATTCAAATATGTGTCCAGTTAAGATTCAAAATTTTACAAAAATTCTTATTCTTCTTATTTTTCAAGATTGAAGCACCCATTAGATGCATTCTTTAACCATCATAGATCTTTTTTTACAAGCATAGACCAAAGTATTTTGTTTCCTTTAGAGAGGGCATATGCCCTGATCCTGAAGGAAGGAGATGGAACATGGATAAATACATGAAAATCTGGCTTTCAGCAGTGCCAGTGGAGGATGTGGGTGGAGCCAATAGAGTAAGTGGGTGGAGCCAGTGGAGGAAGTGGGTGAAGCCAATGGAGGAAGTGGGAATGGCCAGTGCAGAGTGAATTTTGTTGAAAGGGACATACTGTCGCTAGTAATGGATTTCCAACCCGAATGTAACACTAAGATTATGTTGCTGTGTTTTTGGGGGTGATCCTCTACCTCCCAGATACAACAGACTGCGCTGCAACACTTGTCTGGTAGTGGGAAGGCATGACGTACCCAAGCTATGGGGTATTAAAACGCCTCCCAAGTCCTGCGACTAATGCACACAAACATGGGCTGGTGTATGACAGCTACAACCAAGATTTTAGAATCAATCATTTTTATTAAGTGGATAATCATGGTTCAAACACAGCTTACCGGCTACATCTCGAGGCCGGCAGAGCGAGGTAGAAATGCAGTTACACAGCGTTGAGGCCTACATCCCAGAGGACGGCCCCCGCAATACCATTCACCTCTGGCAGCAGATTCGCTCATACTATAGAAGTCCTCCACCATTTTATATCATAAATCAAACAAAACCCCCCAACAAACCCACCTCCCTCCCCCTCCTCCCCCCTCCCCTGTCTCCGCATCCGATTTAAACATATTATAAAGAGCTCACTGCCGGGGCCCGTACCGTGCACTAGTGTTGCTCCGTCCCGTCGTACTAAACCGCAGCTGCCGGCTCCAGCGGCAGCAGCCGGAGGACCTGTAGAAATTTAGGGCATGTCACCTCCCGCATATCCTTTGTGAGGATTTGTAAGTAGGGGGCCCACAGCGTCGCAAACTCTCCGCCCCTCCCGTCTACCCCCATCGAGAGGCGCTCCATTGCCAAGAGCTGCCAGAGGCGATGGATCCAGTCCCTCAACTCCGGCACCGAGGCCGACCCCCAATGCGCTAATAGCACCTGTCGCGCCGCCAGCAGCGCCATAGCAATCTGTCTGCCCCTTAGAGACTTCAGCGGGAAGGCTTTGGGATGTGAAAGGCCTAACAGAGTGTATTCAGGGGCGCGGGGCAGGGTGATCTGAAATGCCGCATCAATATCGTCTAGGACTGCTTTCCAATAGCGCACCAATTTCGGGCAGCGCCATAGTAGATGAACTAGGGTTCCAGTAGCGCCACACCCCCGCCAGCAGAGGTCTGATTTGGACTTGTCCCAGCAGTGCACCCGGGCCGGGGTATAGTACCAATATGAAGTTACCTTAAAGGCGGATTCCGCGCCTGCTGTGTTATGTGCTGTGTGGTGTGCTCTGTATAGAATATGCTCCCATTCCTTGGGTGTGAGAGGTCTCCCCAATTCAGTCTCCCAACGCACCTGAGCCTTTGTACGGTGACCTGCCGGGCGTGCCATGATCATAGCATATAATTCAGAGATGAGCTTTCGATCATCCGCTTTGCTCACAAGCCATTTTTCAAACCTAGTGAGGGTACGCGACATGTGAGCGAAGTTGGGTAGACTCGTCACCCAGTGCGCCACTTGCGCGTAGGCGAATGCGTCCGCGGCCGGGAACGTGTAATCTGTCTGTAGCCGGGCAAAAGGAATCAGCCCCTCCAAGTCAAAGAGGAACCCGACCCTCTTACATCCCTCCTCCCGCCACCGCTGAAAGACCGGAGACGCTTGACCCGGGGGAAAGTCGGGGTTGTCCACAATGGGGGTCATAGGTGATGGGAATGAAGTCCATCCCCTAGCAATAGCAAGGCGATCCCAGACCCTGAGCGTAGTCGAGGTGACGGGAGAGGAATAGAGTCCCCACGCTCTGTGTTTGCGCGGCAGCCACAATTCCCGCCAGATATTCGCTCCCGCCACCGTTTGGTCCATGAAATTCCAATGTTTGCTAGACATTGGTCTATTCCATTCCACTAGGTATCGGAGGCAGGCCGCCTGGTAGTAAGCCCCTATGAGTGGGAGACCTAAACCGCTCTGTTCTTTTGTGGCTGTCATTTGCTGTAACGAGAACCGCGGCTTCCTACCCTCCCAGATAAACTTATTAATCAGAGCCTGCAGCTTTTTAAGGCTACCCGGAGGTGGGGTCAGCGGTAGCATCTGAAATAGGTATAAGATGCGGGGCAAGACTGTCATCTTCACGGCAGCCACCCTCCCGTACCAGGCCAACCGGAGACGCGACCAGGCGTCCAGCGCCTTGGTCGTGGACTCCAACAACAAAGCATAGTTGAGGGAAATTGTCTTGGCAATTGTTGGCGCCACCCTGACTCCTAGGTAGGTCACCTCGGAAGTAGTCCAAGGGAACGAGAAGTCCTGCTGCAGGGCCTCCAGGTCCTCAGCCGGTATAGAGATGTTGAGGACCTGTGATTTTGTGAAGTTGACCTTGAACCCCGAGGCCGCCCTGAAAGCCGCAAGCTCATCGGATAGCGCCTGCAGCGTGGTCCGAGGTTGGGTAAGCGAGAGGATCACATCGTCCGCGTACAAGCTAATTTTGTGAATATCCGCGCAAAACTTGAGTCCAACCACCCCGGGGTTCGCCCGGATCCGCTGGGCAAACGGCTCCATGTAGAGCGCAAAGAGAAGCGGTGATAAGGGGCACCCCTGATGGGTTCCCTGCTCAATGGGAAAAAGGGCTGACCTGCAGCCATTAACCCGTACAAAGGCCTTGGGGGCCGCGTAAAGGCACCTGATCCAGCGCAGGAAATTGTCTCCAAAACCATACTTGCGGAGCACTGCGAACAAGTACCCCCAGTCAACGCGGTCGAAGGCCTTCTCCGCATCTATAGATAGTAAAAAGGCCGGGGTCCGAGCGCGGCGCACCTGGTCAAGGAGATGCAGCAATCGCTTGGAGTTATCCCCTCCCTGCCTGGTGGGAATGAAACCAGACTGGTCCGGGTCCACTGTGTCCGCCATAAGGGGTTTCAGTCGCGCCGCCAGGGCTCCCGCAAATAGTTTCGCATCAATGTTCAGGAGCGAGATGGGACGATAGGACCCGCAGTCTCGGGAGTCCTTCCCGGGTTTCAAAATGACGGATATCGCCGCCTCCGCCATCGATGGGGTGACAGCACCTGTATCAAGAAAGGAGTTAAAGAGCCGCGTTAAAAATGGAGCCAGCTCCACGCAAAATGTTTTATAAAAGGCGGCTGAGAATCCGTCCGGCCCCGGGGACTCAGCCAACTTCAGCCTAGAGATAGCTCCTATCACCTCCTCTACCCGAATCGCTGAGTCCAGACTCTCGGAGACTGTTTGCGAGAGGGGGGATATATCACAATCGCTCAAATATGGGAGTGGGTCAAGTGAGCCCGCGGGTTGGTCCGCATAGAGACGGCGATAGAAATCGCGAAAGGCCTCCACTATCTGGTCATCAGCGGTCTGTTCAGCTCCACCGCGGGCCCTCACGGATTGTATGAGGGACCTCTGTGTCGAGGCTCGTAGCCTGTGTGCCAGCATTTTCCCACACTTATCGCTGCTAAGGTAGAATTTGTGGCGCAGCCGCCTCAGGGCGTGTTCTGCCCTATCGAGATCTAAGTGTTTAAGCATACGTCTGCGATTTTCAAGTTCGCGCCATACCCGCGGCGCTCCGGTACGTTTATGAATCGCCTCTAGTTCTCTCACTGCCCCTTCCAACTCCGCGCGCTTCTCCCTGCGCAGAGCATTGTAAGTCGCGGCCACCGCGATGAACTCTCCTCGCGTCACTAATTTCATTGCCTCCCACACCGCAGCAAGAGGAGTAGACCCCACATCATTGTTCTGAAAATATTGTACAATAGTGTCACGTATCCTCTGAACCACATCATCGGAGTGCAACAAGCTCTCTCGTAGTCGCCAGCCCAGAGGGAACGCTCGCGTATGTTGCGCAGGGAGGAGTACGGAAATGAGGGCATGGTCCGAGAGCGAGCGGGGAGCAATCTCTGATGAATGTACACTGGGCATAAGGGCGGAGGAAGCAAGGAAATGGTCCAGGCGTGCGTAAGTTTTATGCGCTGCCGAAAAATATGTGTAGTCGCGCTCAGCTGGGTGTTGCTCCCGCCAGACATCATGCATACCACTATCATCCAGCCAACTCTTCCCCCCCAGGGAAAGCGCCCCCGCCTGGTGTGTTCTGTGCCCTGACCTATCTAGCTCCGCGTCCATCACTAGGTTGAGGTCTCCCCCACCAGGATCGCAGCATCCGGGGAAGCAAGTACCTCGGGTAAGGCCGTTTGCAGGAAAGACTCCTGCTTTTCGTTAAGGGCGTAAAGGGACCCTAAAGTAAGGTGCGATTCCCCCATTGCAGTCTGATGGCCAAAAGCCTGCCCTTAATTTCGGCCACCGTCGAGATTACCTTACAAGGGCAGTGCGCCCCAATCAGAACCGCCACCCCATTTTTCTTTGATGCCCCGGAGGACCAGAACTGCTGCGGGAATCGCCTATCGCGCATGCGCACTGTATCTTTGGACAATAGGTGGGTCTCTTGCAGCAGGCAGATATCACTATTGGTGCTTTCGAGCAGTGAGAGCACTGCCGCGCGCTTCACAGGGTTATTCAGCCCTCTAACGTTCAGATTAACCACTTTCAGGTCTCTACCCATGCAGGCGCTTGGGAGGGGCAAGCAATGTGTGGGCTACCGGCTGAGGGACATTTATGCCGCCCGCGGGACCGCTAAGTGCTCTGGAGCAGACAATCTGTACTAGGAAACTGATGCGGAGACCCCTTAAAAACCCATAAGAAACCCCTACCCCAAAAAGGAACAAACATTCCAAAATCAACGAAAAATACACAAACAATGTAAACATGACAAAAGTTCGTCACCGTAGTTAAATTCAGAGGGTCGTGACAGAGGTATCAACGAGTCCACAGGGACTCTTTTCTTGCAGTCACTCAGGCGCGTGGGAGAGGGAAACCTCAAACTGCACAATCGCCTCTGTTCCCTCCGGCGCCCCACCTTGAGCACATCCCGGGGCCAGCAAGAAAGCCCGTCACGGGGTCGTGGGTCGCCCTGTAACCTGGGACAGCGAGGTGATCACCGCTTCTCGTTCCTGGTCACTGGCGGCTCTATCGGGCTTCTGGACCGGGGCGGGCCTGCCAACCCGCTTCCATCCCCATGTGCGGCGGTCGTTTCGCTTGGTCGGTTGCTCCGCTCCCTCTGTAGACATATTAGTGTCAATGCCCAGGGCCCCCAACGCATCCTCCAGGGACCGGAGTTGCAGCAACTTCCCCTGGTGTTTAAATATTATACGGAAGGGGTGACCCCACGAGTAAGGAATATTTTTCTCTCGGAGGTAAGCGGTGACAGGCTTAAATTCTCTCCGTTTCACGAGGGTAGAGGCAGCCAGGTCCTGAAAGAGCGCTGGTTGGTGCCCGCGGAACTGAACTGGCTGCTGTTCACGTGCCCTCCGGAGAATGCGCTCCTTTAGTTGGAAATTATGCACACACACAAGAATATCAGGAGGAGCGGCTTTTGGACCGCGGGGGAGGCCCACCCTATGAACCCGGTCCAGCTGGATGTCCGAGATCTCTTCCTCTCCGAGGATTTGTTGGAATAAGGCGGTGACATAAGCTCTGAGATCGTCCCCTTCCTCCTTCCACGGTACCGCTCTAATTCTCACGTTGTTCCGCCTGGAGCGGTTCTCCAGATCCTCCGTATAGGCCTGGAGATCGAGGTTCTGTTCGCGAAGACGCAGCATGTCTTGTTGCAGAAGGTGGAGCTCCTCTTCCCGACCCACATCGTGCTCCTCTAAAGTTGCCACCCTCTCACCTATGTCGTCCACATCTCGGCGAACTTCCTTGAGGTCCGCGGTGAGTTGCGACCTGAGCTCCTGAATGTCCTCCTTAATGGCCGAGAAGAGCTCCACCATGAAAGCCTTGGTCGCTGGGGAATCGTCCCCCTCCATCGCAGTGGGTCCCTTCTCGCCCGGTATCAGAGAGTGACCAGGCTGCTTCTGAAGGAGATCTTTTAACGACTTCTCCTTTCGGGCTCTCGCCGCCGCCATAGTGGGCCACCGGGCCGGTATCGAGCTTCCTGTCTATCTCTGTTCCGGGTTCCAGTGCGGGTACCTCCTCCGTTGGGGATGCGTGTCACGCAGGTGGTGCTGCCGCTTAGACCCCCCTCCGCACACTTCTTTGTCCCCGCCTCTGCTTAGGAGGCCGGACGGGATCCCTCGCACCGACCGGTCCGAGCACCCCTTGCTCAAGAGCCCTGCACCCACCGCAAAGTCCCTTCAGCTTCGACGGGCCCCGTGTAGGCCTCCGGCCGCCCAGCCGCCTCCCTCGCTGCGCCGTCACAGGGTAGTGCCTCCGGTAGCCTCTGCGTCACTGCTCCTCCTGGCCCCCTCCACCTCCGGGCCCCGAGAGATACGCGCGCCGGGCTCCACCAGCCTGACTATGAGGGGGGAGCAGCCCGCCCCGAGTGGGTGCACTCTCCACGCTCTATGGAGTCGTCCCAGCGATCATCAACGGTGGGTGCCCAGTCCCCTCTCCGCCAAACGGCTAGTCGGGTAGTTCTCTCACTGCTTCTAGCCCCACTAGAGGCCGCCCCCGCTGGGGACAACCCCACTGGCGCCGTCCGCCAAGCCGCGGACCGACGGGGCCTCCACACTGGCGCCTCTCGACTCTAGGCCTCAGCGCACCGGGTCCGGACACCGCTCTCCTCTCAGCCGCTCCAGCCTCTCAGCCGCTCCAGGCCAGGGGCAAGGGCACTTCTCCCCAGCTCTTCCGAGCCCCCAGTCCCGGCTCACCTTGCTGCAGCGCCCGGGCCCGCCCACCGGCGGCACCTCTGCAGGAATCCTCGACGGAGTCCTCCTCCGAGCCGGGACCGATCCTCCTCACCACAGCTCTGGCCTCCGCCCTCCGCCGCCCGTCCGCTGCGGCCGCTCTACACTGCCGGAGCAACTCCCCCTGCCTCCGGATGCCATCTGGTGCTGCAGGGCCGCCTTTCGGTGCCTGCGCCTTCACTTAGCAGCCGGCCTGCGATCCCGCAAGGCCGCAATCGCGCCGCTCTGTGCTGCGGAACGTGCAGGCCCGGTCACCTCCCAGCGGTCGCGAGGTCGTGCAGCCGCCTTGCGGGCGCCAAACTCCGTCCACCGGCGCCCGTCAGACCCCCGTACCGTCGCCACAGGAAATCGCGGCTGGGGAGCCCCGGGATGCGGCTCGATGACAATGCTTTTAATCAGGCAGCGCCGGAGGGACACAGATCTGCGTCCTACTGCGCCGCCATCTTGGTCACGCCCCCTACAACCAAGATTTTAAAAAGGAGATGTTGTCCACGTAAGCTTCGAAAACTATGGTGCAACTTGAATAAGAACCAACGTTACTGTGAGACAGATGAGCTCCAACACCACAATGTTAATGAATTAAGAAGTGAATGTCATATGTATACTAGGTTTTCAAATGATTTGCATCAGAGAACTAGGATTGATGTTGCCTATATATTGATAGCACATCATAGTGATATGTTGACTGAATGCACATGAAAAAGGTTTAACACCAGATGGCGCCATTGATGACGTTTACTATTTTTGTTTCGTTGCTAATGAAAACTGACTGTGATAAACATACACTTTGTGTGACTTTACATCTGACCTTGTATGTTGTTTTGCCAAAGGCCTGAAGACAACGTACAGAACTTACTCCTTACATGTCAGCTGTTCAGTCACTTAATCAGTGTCATATCAGATGATATGGACAGAAATGAAAACACCAATAAAATAGGAAGCGGTGCCTAAGTGAGTAAAAACTGAGACAAGATAAGCAATCACAACTGATATTATTTACGCCAGACTATGGTTGAACTTCAAAAACAGGACTTTATGTCCATGGCAACTTTCTGTGTCAAGGATCTTATGTCGAGTCACAGCATTGCACGCTATAGCTTTTAATGAGATCCCTTAAGGGCAGCATCTGCTTGACAAACAACATGAGACATAATGGAGCTCTTAGACAAGGTCAGCGTAGACGGGGCTGGATCAGGGAAAAAAGCATTGCCTAAGCAAATAGGTCAGGGCTTGGCAAGCATGCATTTTCTTTTATCTTTGCAAACATTAAGAAATATGCAAAAAATATTTGTCAAGAATACAAAAATGCAAATTAACGAGTGTATTAGCAATCCATACACACCAGTCCTTGCACTGAAGTGCACTCTTTTTCAGGCGGCTGTGCACGTGTGTTACAGGACAAGAGAACCAATGGATGAATTGGACTGACCAGTTGCCCCATGCTGTAAGGTGTGGTAGGTGGAGTAAAATCGCATTGACAGTTTAACACACCAGCAAATGAAGAGGGCTGAATAAAGCACCTAAATGTATGTATGTATGTACAGGACTGGAATTCCAGGGATCTGGAGCAGTGAATTGGATCAAGCCAGACACACCCTTCAAAGTTAAATCTAAATTCACACCAATTACGGTGAGAGATTCAGTGGATGTGTTCAATGAATTAGTTGTGGCTCAAATAAAGAAACTCAACATCACAACCAACAAAAAAAAAGTAAAATTACAAATCATTAAAGAAAATATGGACAGCTTATGGCTAAACTCAAGAAAGAGGGGAACATAGTAATCAGAAATTCGGACAAAGGGGGAAATATAGTACTTTGGCCCCTAGCAGACTATATGACAGAAGCCTATAGTCAACTAAATAATACGGATTGCTATCGCAAAAGTACTCCCCTCAGGTATAAAGCCATGCAGGACCAGCTCTATACTAAATTACTGGCATGGAAAAGTTTGGGTTTGCTTAACTTGGAAGAGTTTAAATTCCTAAGAAAGGACCACCCCAAAACTCCCATCATCTATTTCATTCCGAAGGTGCATAAGAACATTGAAAGGCGACCTGGAAGGCCCATCATTGCAGCCTGTGATGGTCCCCTAGAAACTCTGTTGAGGTATATAGACTTTTTTTTGCAGGAACATGTCCACGGTCTGGAGTCATATATACAGGATACAAGTGACTTCATTCGAAAGATTCGGGATGTGGTTTGGCGAAAAGGATATCAGCTAATAACCCTGGATGTGTCCTCGCTTTATACCTGCATCAGAAATTGCGATGGAATAAAGGCGGTGGAGCATTTTCTAGCAAGAAGACCCATAGAGTACAGGCAGCACAATAGAATGTTGATGGACATGCTGGGTTTCTGCCTGGATTTTTTTTTTTTCTTATTCAAAAAACAAATGTATCAGCAGGTGCAATGGGTTGCAATGGGGGCCAGATTCTCCCCCAGCTATGCCTGTATGTTTATGGGCTGGAGGGAGGAGCTGGTCCTGAGAAAGCAGTTTGAGCAAATTTACAGTGGGAATGTGGTGTCCTGGCTTAGATATATCGATGATCTCATCATTGTATGGAATGGTACACAGACAGAAGCCAGAGATTTAATTTCTCGAATTAATGTGAACAATGTTAACCTCGCATTTACATCTTGCATTAGTGACAGTAGTGTTACATTTTTGGATGTAAAAATTACAGTAAACGAAATCTTAACCACTTCCCTATACCGTACAGAGACAGCGGGTAATACCCTGCTCCATGCGTCCAGTGCACATCCCCCTCACTTAATCCACAGCATCCCCTATGGGGAGATGCTGCGGCTGCGCAGGATTTGTAGCAATGAAAAGGATTTGGAAAAACACCAGATGGATAGTAAGGCACGCTTTTTGCAGCAGGGTTACAACACTAAAACCATAGATGCAGCTAGCCGCAACTCCAGAGCATTGGCTAGGAAAGATCTGTTACAGTACAAGGAATATTCGCAGGAGTCAACTAATGAAAGTCCAGGGGTTCCCACTGAACCAGTAAGACTCATTTTGACTTTTTCCAGACAGGAACAACAACTGCGAAAAATCGTACAACGAAACTGGCCTATAGTTAAGGAAGACCCCGTTATAGGCAGTACTCTTCCCAGATTTCCGGCGATAACATATAGGAAATCAGTTTCTATGGCCAACATTTTAGTGAAGAGCAGCCCAGAGGACAAGGAAGTAGGGGGTTGGCTCGCCGCGAGAAAGGGGTTTTTTAAGTGCTCTAACTGTAAAGCATGTCTATATGGAAGCAATAGAACATCTTACTTTACAGCTTTCAGTGATAAGCCACATATGATAAAACAACACCTTACATGTAGAACCGATTTTGCGGTGTATGTTTTAGAATGTAGCTGCAACTTAGCATACATTGGCAGCACAAAACTGGCGGCACATAAAAGGGTTCTACAGCACACTAGGGCGATAATTAACAATGACCCGAATTATCCTGTGGCTAGACATTTTAAAGAGCAACATGAGAGCAACCTAAAACATCTGAAGTACTATGTCATAGACTCAGTCCCACCACAAAGGAGAGGGGGAGACCGAGAAGGAAAGCTGAGACGTCTAGAAACGCATTACATTCTGGAGCTAGATACTAAGCAGCCAGGGGGATTGAACACGAGTGAGGATCTGCACACTTATTTATAAATACTTTAGCAGACCATCACCCTCTGAAGAAATGCGTGCATAAAGCAGCTAATTTTAAATGTCTCTGTTATCCCTATTAAGTTTATGGGTCTCCCAAACATGTCCAAACGGCTATTAGAGAATGACAGCATTGGAGAGATTCTATCCAAACTTATGTTAATTCACTAATGGGTCTTAGATAATTTAAATTACAGTTTTGTCTTTCACTCGTACATAATTGAATTATTTGAAGTCTGAACATTTGCGCATTTCTCACAATCAAGTTTTTTGATAATGATGTTTTTTACATAATTTTTTAAGCAATACATTTTTTACTGGGTTTTTAGACGAATGAATTGTATTTATAGGACTATATATGTATCTATTTATTTATTTACATATTTATGGAAACATGTTTATGATTGTGGGAATCATTTGTCTCAGTACAGTAAAACATTAGGCTTTTTTTTCCCTTGACCTATTTTGTACACCGTGTCTGCAGCACAATGTTTTAAGTAGCCAGAACAGCAAATCATGAGATATTATACTAATATTGTACTGATCTTGGCAACTGGACAGGACGTTTTAAATTAGCACTTGCACTTTACACAGGTGGCACAGGTGGGGTATTATTTTATTATATAAGATATTTTAGGAACTTTTTTTCATAAAGTTTACATGAATTGGTACTAACATAGTTCAATATGGAGATGGAACGAGAAATTGCATTTAAGCAAGAGAAATTTTATAACGACACTTCGTTTTATTTGAAATAGGATACCATTTGCCCAATTTCTGTTCTATTTTTCTCTGTTCTATTAATTCCAACTGAACATATGATTGTATGTATACTAGTTTGAATGTATGCATTTACGCAGGAATCATAAGGATTTTTACTATGTCTATTACCAATTGAATGCACTGGCACTTTAAAATGGGGTTTCACGTAAAGCAACGTTGTCATGTGATCAAGGCAGGGATCTGCCGAATCGCGTTATGGCGATGTGATGGTGTGCTAATAAAACAAAAAGCAAGCACTAAACCTTGGTCTACGCTCGTTCTGTTCCTGGTGAAGGAGTTTGAAGGCGAGGATTTTGGCATATATATATATATACATGTGATCAAGGCCGCTTGTACGGCCGAAACGCGTAATGGCAACATGGTGATGGTTGGAAGAAAATAAAAGCAACTTGCACTATATTGGGTCTGCTCTTGCCGTTTGTTCTTGGAGTACTGGAGTACTGGGCTTGTTTGCAGCTATATATATATATATATATATATATATATATATATATATATATATATATATATATATATATTTATATATATATATTTATTGTTACTAAGATTTTCTTTTAAACCACGTGACTGACGACAAAGCTAAAGCTATTTCTAGGCCTGACCTAAAAAATGTCAAATGAGCTATTCCAGAGCCTGCAGGAACAGTGCAGATCCAAATTAATTCTAGATGTTCACCACGGACTCCAGATTTTTCAATGGGTGGATCATAGGTATTCTGGGGTGTGGGGTGTGCAGGCGGTCATTCTAGTTTTGATGTACAGCCACAGGCTGTCATAAGGCTGATTTGTCAAGTGGGGGCAGAGAAAAAGGGGGTAGAGGGGTTAAGCGTCCCAAAATGTTTTTTCCTCATGCAATTTCCAACTGGAAAAGTAGACAATGATACGAAAAAAAAAGGCTGAACAGAATTACACCAAATTTGGCAGAAAGCTAGATCTTTACCAAGAACGCATGTTTTTTGTTATTTGGTGTATATCTGTTCAGCCGTTTTATAGAAATTAAGGTTAAAAATGTATAGATATCTTTTGCTATGATGCCCTCAATGATGCCATTGAGCATATCATGAGTTATGTAATATGTGAGATCATAAGCAGTGCATGGCTGGGGGCACGCAGTAGTTAGCTCAGTTCACTTTTTACTGGTGAATTTCAGTGTTTCATGTAGTTTAAAACTGCATTTTTTAACTGACATTTTCACTTAACTATAATCTCAATTTAACTTATATTTATATATGTGTATGAGAGTTTGGATGTATATTTATATATTAGTGATAAAAATTATTTATTATTTTATTTTTAGATTTAATATTAGACTTAAACAATAAATAAACTTTTTTTTAAAAAGGGGCGTGGCTTGGAGCATCAAGATGGCGGTCGCACTCTAAGAGTGCTCCGGACCCCTCCGTCATCCGCACCAAGATCCACCTGCATCGGCAGCCATCCAACCCTGCAATCCGCACCCGGTGCTCCGCCGCAACCTGAGCTGCCCGCCCGTGGCGACCAATGCTGCGGACTGTGAGCGGTGCTCGAGTGCCACTCACCTTTTGCCTCGCCATACCTAAAATGGCGGCACCTGCTCCCGGACTCCCGGAGCCCTGACCTCTGCCCGTGGTGGTGGGGCCGACGGCAGATCCAGCCCACCCGCGATCTGGGGACCCAGCGTTGTGGCCGGTGGGCCCAGCAGTTCAATTGGTGGTGGTGAGATCCGGGACGACTCCTGCGAACCAGAGCGAGACGTCCGGCCACGCGGCCCGGGGTGAGGCGCCCTTCCCGGGCAACATCCCTGAAGTTGCTGCCGGAACTCCAGCATCTCCCACTGTTGCCGGCGACCGCGCGGGAGTGACGCTGGGGGGACGGCCGCCGGCTCGGGCGGCGGGGCAGCCGTTGTGACTGGGGGCTCCCCCTCTCTGAACGTGGTCCTCCTGTGACCGGGGACGCCCCGGGCTTGGTCGGGCCAGCGGAGGCCTAGTGTGACGGTGACTGCGGGCGGTGCCCACCCAGCGGATGGCCGCGGCGCCTCAGAAGATGGAGGAGCGGAATCCCTCCTGGGCCCGGTGAGTGACGGTGAGGGGAGCCGTCCGGTGCGAGGTCTCCGGCCTGCTGCAATTCCGGGGCCGCTTCACGGCGGGACGGTGGTGGAGGTCTCGGCTGCACTCATTGGGCAGCGGGGGTTCCAGACGGTGGGTTTCCGGACACCCTCTCCTTCCCCCCCCCCCTCCTCCTTCCCGCTGCCAAAACAGGACTCTGGCAGCCTCTCCGCCCGGCTGGGCTCGACCCCGCAGTGTCCCCGCCATCTGCAACGGGCTGGGCAGCGCCTGCGGCCCATACCTGCACCACCGGATCCTGCCGAGGGGAATCCTGACGAACGGGCCCCGGGAGGGCCGAGGCAGTCGGGGCCTGGACTGTGCGGTGCGGCCCTTAGCTGCTCTGTGAGGTGGCCTCCGCTCTGGCCTGACGCGACCCTCCCGAAGATACCGGTGAGTACCTTCTCCTTGTGGCGCTCTGCCGGACATCGGCCCGGGGAGAACTTTGCCTCGACACCGCCCAGAGAAGTGCTGCTGCCCCCGGCTGGCCCCTCGCCCCCCGGGGGCCCCCGGCCGTCCCTCGTTTCTTGGCGGGCGGAGAAGAGAGCGGCTGCGGAACCGAGTAGTGGCGGCCCTGAGAGGCCCCTAGAGAACTCCCTTCCCGCCTCGCGTTGCCACTAGCCCGGACCCCACTGCTGGGAGTGTTCGGCCCCTGCCTGCTCTGAGCACATCGAGGGTCCTACCGTGAGAGTGCGGCCCGCCGCCCAGTAAGAACATTATCCACCTGAGCCACAGCGGGACCGGTCTGGGTGGTGCCGTGCGGAGGAGGAGTGCTACTGGACCGGCGTCCCGTGTGGGCTGGGTACCTTGGGCCCCGCGTGGTGATTCTTGCGGGCCGCATGAGCCGTGGGGCCCGTGGTGCTCGCCCCGAGTTCTGCCCTGCAGTGCTGACATTACCAGGGGCCGGGGCCTGCGGCTCGGGCCTGGGGACAAAGGACCGCGCCCTCCGTGGATGGCACGTTGGAACTGCTCCTCACCCTCCCCTCCTTCACTGACTCGATCGTGCAAGATCCCGAACACAGCGGGGTGAGTAGGACTCTAGCCCACAACTCGGCGCCTTGAGGCATTGGGGTTCCTCCTGATCCCATTTGGCCCTGGTCAACAGCACTCGCCCTAGGGGGTTCCCGCCCACAGCCGAGTTCACTTCCGCGGCTCCTGGCTCCTGGGGGCGCATGCTCCGGGGCCCTGGGCCACAGACCCCTACGGCCTTTCGCTTGAGACCGGGGGCGCCCACCTCGCCTCAACCTGCGTGGACCCGTAGCGGAGTCGCCCTGCGCCTGGCCCCCGCTGGTACTCTCGTCAACACTCGCCATGGGGAAGGACCGGGGCCCTAAGTCTTCTGCTACCCACACGCAAACGAAGATCGACCAGTTCACCACAGCTGACCATGATCCCCCGGGGCAAACCGAGGGCGGTCCTTCTCTCCAGGGCAAGGACTTGGCCACTATCCTGCAGGCGATCAGCGCGTCCCAGGCCTCGGTGGAGGGGAAGATCGGGGAGGTCCGGGTCGACGTGTCTCTAATCCGACAGGACCTGTGCAACGCCACAGTCCGAATCACGGAAGCCGAATCTCGTCTCTCCACGGTGGAGGATGATGTTCATCAATTGAAGGAGCAAGTGACCCGTCTACAATCCCGCACCAAGGAACTCCACAGATGAGCGGAGGATGCCGAAAACCGCTCGCGCCGCAATAATCTCCGCTTTGTGGGATTTCCGGAGGGGGCCGAGAAGGAACAGATAGATGTCCACCTTCATCGAAACCTGGCTCTCCTCTTGGATGCCCAAGGACACCCTTTCGGCATGGTTTGCGGTGAAGAGAGCCCATCAGTCCCTTGCACCTAAACCGCCGCCTGGAGCCCCGCACCGTCCCATAATAGCCCGGATCCTCAACTTCAAAGATCGGGACGCGATCCTGCGCGAGGCAAGGTCCCTAGGACGCCTGAAATTCCAGAACCACACCATTATGGTGTTCCCTGATTACACAAGGAGGTGCAGGACCAGCGACACTCCTACACAGACGTCAAGAAGAAAATGCGCACTCTTGGCCTTCAATATCGACTCCTTTTTCCGGCCAGCCTCCGCGTCATCTTCCAGAGCAAATCACAGTTCTTCGACTCGCCGCAGGCTGCCTGGACTTGGTTGACAGAGGAGCGCCTCCTTGGGCCCCGGCCGAACTCTTCGCCGGTGCCTTCGGGCTCCCAGACCACGCGGCCTCGATCCCCCAGACAGCAGCGCAGGAGGCGCACACAGTCCCGCAGGGGGCGTCAGTCCCACAGGGAGGCATCCAGATAGCTGAGCCTGGCCGCCCGCGAGCCCGGGAGCACGCCCAGCCCCCCGGGTTCCCCACTCCGCCAAAGAAACCGCTCTGCTGGCAACTCATCCGGAGAACGCTGCCCACTGGGCACCCTGGACCTGGCGGCCACGGAGTCAGAACTCTCCCGCAGCCCAACAATCTGACGCCCTATGAAGGGCAGTGTCTGTGAGAGGGGGGTCAATGCTGCCTACTAGGTTAACTGTTCAGGCCGCGCGATGTCCAGTTGTGGACCTCAATGCATTTCCAGGCGGCACTCTTACATCCGACACTGGAGGAGGGGTCGGCCCCACCCTGGAGACTGTGCGCCCCTGGGCACCTCCTGCTCCCCGCGGCGACTCACTTTCATTGGCCGTGCTGGACCGCGATATGCCCTCCGGGCATGTCTGCATTGCCCGGTTGACTCTGGGTTCCTCATAGCCCGTGCACCTGCCGGTCACATTTACTGATCTGCCCTCGCACCAGACCTTTGTTGCACCCTCAGCGAACCTGGGTCTTGTGGCCCTCCGCTCCCACCCGCCATGACGTGTGCGAGCGATAACGGACCCTCCCTCCTCATACTATCCTGGAACGTTAATGGACTCCTCGAGTGGGTCAAACGGACGGCTGTCCTACGCTTTGCTCAATGCCAAGCGGCAGACATTCTCCTCCTCCAGGAGACTCATCTCATGGGTAACCACTGCCCCTTTCTAGCGAGGTATGGGTACGACAGGGTCTGGCACTCCGGGTTTGCCCGGGGATCTCAGGGGGTGGCAATCATCATACGGCGTAATCTCTCCTTTGTGCTCACGCAGGCCACTCACGATCCCCAGGGAGGCTTTATAGCAGGCAATCCTCTTAACCTCGTCTCCATATACTCACCCCCATCGAGGCTCACAGCGACTCTCGACCACACCACCGACCTCATTGCATCCCTGCCTCTAGGTGCAACAATAGTTGTGGGCGACTTTAATGCAGTTCTCAATCTCAACCTCGACACTCCAAGCACTCCGTCTGCTGCCAGAATCACAAAGCCAAGCACCTGGCTAACTGGGCAGACTCTCTGGGCCTGTGCGATGCCTGGAGAGTCTGGCACCCCCAGGATAGACAATTCACTCATACATCAGCCACACACCACACCCACGCCCAGATAGACATTAAGTTTGTCCCCCCTACTGACTTCCAAATGATTAGAGACATCCGTATCCTCCCCAGCGGCATCTCGGACCACTCACCTGTACTTCTAAACATTGGGGATCCTCCTAACTCGGCACGCCCGACGTGGTGGTTGAATGCATGGTTCCTCCAGGACAAAGAGTTTAAAAAGGCAATTGGGGCTGAACTCCAGCAATACTTCCTCACCAACACTGGCTCTGTCCCCTCTCCGGGCACTCTCTGGGAGGCGAGCAAAGCCACCATCCGTGGCTTCGCCAAAGGTCAGCTTAACCTTAAGCGGCAAGCTCAGACACACCAGATGACCCTGCGGGAGGCACAGGCGTTGCTTCTCGAACAATGCCCTCCTGAGGACCGAGACGAAACTCAAGAACGACAACTCATAAGCCTGAGGGGCGAAATCAGGCAACTCTCCTTGGACGCCGCCAAGCTCCTATGGAGATCCTCTGTAGCAAGGGTATATGGCTGGGGTGATAAGAACGGGAAGATCCTTCACAGACTAGCCTCGTATCCTATGGCCAATCGTATAATCCCGGAGGTTGTAGACCCCGACGGTGTGGTACATCGTTCTCCCCTAGCAATG
Source organism: Calotriton arnoldi (assembly GCA_963921515.1). NCBI lineage: Eukaryota > Metazoa > Chordata > Amphibia > Caudata > Salamandridae > Calotriton > Calotriton arnoldi. The sequence goes on from CAWUFW010000670.1 coordinate 1,888,441, forward strand.
GCCCGGACCTTTGCCTCCTACTACCGGGTGCTATACTCCAGGCAGTGTCCGAACACCTCCCTTTCGGAACTGCTCAGCCCAGGTCATCTCCGCCTCAGCACACTGACTTGGACCTCCCCAGGACCCGTGAGGAGATCAACGACGCCATAGCGCACACCTCACCAGGCAAAACACAGGGCCCAGATGGTCTTCCGCAGGAGTATTATGCCGCATACCGGGAGATCCTCCTCCCGCACCTCTCCGACCTCTTCGCCGAAGCCCTCGAGGGGGGCTCCTCTCCCCCTGAGACAGATGGAGCCACCATTGTTGTTCTCCCCAAATCGCAACCGCCGTCGTCCAATTGTGCTAATTACCGCCCAATCTCCCTTATAAATACGGAGGTTAAAATATTCGCTGCGGTCCTCGCCCAGCGATTGAAACCCTATCTCACCATACTGGTCCACTCCGACCAGTGCGTGTTCATGCCTAAGCGGGGGACCATACACTGCCTCCGTCGTCTCCACATGGCCCTAGCAAACCGCCATTTACTAACTCCTTATCTGGCACTTCTTCTCATTGACTTTGAGAAGGCCTTTGATTCTGTGGACTGACGGTACCTGGATGACGTGCTGGCTGAAATGGGGTTCGGTCCGCGGTTTCGCAAGCTGGTGGGGGTCCTCTACTCTCGGCCTCACGCACGAGTGGTAGTCAATGGGGTACTATCGGAGGAGTTTCCCATTAGAAGAGGAACGAGGCAGGGATGCCCTCTCTCACCCCTCCTTTTCGCCTTAGCGATGGAACCCCTAGTGAGTCTCATTCGGTCGGATGACCATATCCAGGGTTGGAAATGGCCCAACTCGGAAGAAGATAAAATTGCCTTATACGCAGACGACGTCTTGCTTTTCCTCGCGGAGCCGGCTCAATCCGGCCCCCACTGTCTCCGGGCGCTGCACTCCTTCAGGCAGGCCTCCGGTCTGCGACTTAACCCTGGTAAATCGGTCCTGTTCCCCCTGCACTTTACCAGGGATTGCTTCGATTGGCAAACCACAATACCCATTAGGCGACAGTCTTTTAGATATTTGGGGATCTGGATTGCATTATTCCCTGATCTCGCCTGGTCCCTCAACATAACCCCGCTGGTAAAACGAGCTAGAGAGGACCTTGGCAGAAGCTGCCGCTGAATCCCCTGGGTAGGGTCGCCCTATTTAAAATGATGATCCCGGGCTAAACGGCAGGAGCAGGGCATAGCTGAGATCCTCTCTCCTTCGTGCGACCTTGTTACTGACAGCTCAGACACAGCAAACGCCTTCAAGGATTTCTATGAGCACTTATACGATTACCAACAGCTAGATGCAGAGGCGGGATCCCGCTATCTACAGGGGGCTGGAACCTCGGTCCTCACTTCGGACCAGGCCGAATCCCTGGATGGGGACATCCGTATTGAGGAGGTCATTTCGGCGATAGCACGCCTTAAGCTAGGCAAGTCACCAGGCCCAGATGGGATGACGGCGGCCTTTTACAAGTCCTTCTGCCCTACTTTTGCCCCCATTCTCACAAAACTATATAATTCCTTTTCGGAGCCCGGGTCAATCCCGCCTGAAATACTCAAAGCCTCTATAATAGTTCTCCCTAAACCTGGGAAAGATAAACAAAGATGCAGCTCTTACAGCCCTATCTCCCTTTTAAATATTGACCTTAAACTATTCACGAGTATTATCGCACACAGAATCAACACATATCTTCCCTATCAGGTGGACCCAGATCAGGCAGGCTTTGTTCCGCAAAGGCAGGCTAGCGACAATACCAAGAGAGCGATACACATCATAGATAAAGCAAACAGGTTCCAGGGGGAATATATGCTATTAGCGGTTGATGCCGAGAACGCTTTTGACCGGGTCCATTGGCCTTACCTAAATCAAGTGCTGGAGCATTTCGGTATTGGTGATAGGTGCAGGGCTCGCATTTTTAACTGTTATCAGGCCCCTACTGCGACAGTCAGGGTTAACTGCTTTACCTCCTCCCCCTTCTCTATATACAGAGGTACACGTCAGGGCTGCCCACTCTCGCCCTTGTTATTCGCTCTGTATATGGAGCCTAAGGCCCAGAGGGTCCGAGACCATCCGGACATTACCGGTGTTCCATTCGGCGGAGATAGACATATCATCAGCCTCTACGCTGACGACGTCCTGGCATCCTTGGCACGTCCGACAACCTCTCTCCCGGCTTTTTTGGAGGAGCTGGGGGCCTTTGGGGCGGTCTCAGTGTTTCAAATTAATGTAACCAAATCCCAGGCACTCAACCTCTCGGTGCCTCGGGGTACAGTAGATCTCCTTGCATCCCAATACCCACTGACATGGGCTTCAGAGACTATCCCGTACTTGGGGATCCAGCTAGCCAACACGATTCAGGCGACAATAGACTGTAATTACGGGGCACTTCTCCGGCAGATAAGGAGCGACTTGGGGAGGTGGAAACACCTTCGTCTCTCATGGCTAGGAAGGATAGCAGCCTGTAAGATGGCAGCTCTCCCCAAAATATTATACCTTTTCCAGACTCTGCCCCTCACTCCCCCGCGAGGTGCGATAGCCAAACTCCAGTCAGAGCTCGCGCAGTTCATCTGGCAGGGCCGAAAACCGCATATGAAGCGATCCCTGAGCTATCTCCCGCCAGAGACCGGAGGGCTAGGAATCCCGGACTTACAACTCTACTTTAAAGCGGCACAATTGAGATACCTGGTGGAGTGGGGCCGCCCGGAGAAGCACTGGCTTTTCCAGGACAGGGCAGTGGCGGGCACGGCCCTCTGGAAGATCCCGTTCCTTCCTAAAACGCATAGGCCAAGAAGTTTGTACGTGTCCCCAGTAACTCGGTTAACATTATTAGCCTGGGACTGTACTAGCACTAAAATGGGTCTGACCACCTTTCCGTCCCCTTTGACTCCCCTTTTTGAGAACCCAGACTTTATGCCAGGTGCGACAGCCTCAGATTTCGCAACCTGGGTCAGAATGTTGCTCTATGGGCCACTTTTTTGATTTGGAGGGCCTACGCTCCTTCCCCCAGTTGCGAGAAGACTTTGGGCTCCCGGACTCGGAACGTTTCCATTATCTATAACTGCGGCACTGGGTCATGCACCCCTCTAACCGCGCCAATGCGCAACGCCGCCTGACCCAGTACGAAAGATGGCTCCTGACTAAAGCATCCGACAAAGACATGATCTCAGAATGATATGCACTCCTACTTCAAACTCAGGCCCACACATTTCACGCTGGGCGGCAAGGTGGGAGGAGGAACTGGGGCGGCCCTTGAGTGCGAAAGAATGGGAGCGTATAGCATATCGGGAACGCCATACGACGCGCAGCACGGCCCTTACGGAAACACTAACAAAGATCACGTCACATTGGTATTACACACCGGTCAGGATACACAAAATTAAACCCTCACATAGCGACAGTTGCTGGCGGGGTTGCGGGGACAAGGGGACCTTGATACACATTCTGAGGGAGTGTCCGCACCTTCAGCATTACTGGACTCAGGTCTTAGATGACATAGACAAACACTGTGACACACAGCTCGCGAGATTCCCGACATATGTGTTGCTCGGTCTCCCAAACCCACTAACTTACCCCTTAAAGTCAATTAGGGGCCGACAGATCGGGATGGCATTGGGGGCGGCAGCTCAGGCCATCCTTGCCAACTGGGGTACAGCGACTATTCCCACACATTCAAACTGGCTGCACAGGATATGGCACACTTTAGGAATGGAAAAGATTTCCATGTCTCTAGCAGGAAAGGGGGCAGAATTTCAGGAGGTATGGAGTCCCTACGTGTCGTTACTGTCACAGGAATTCTACGAGTTGACCTGCCCAAAATATCTCAGGCTCTTACGCCTCTCGGAAGCCCCTAAGCCGGAGGGTCACACGAAGTAAGATCGCATTCGACCACATACTGTGGTGCAATTTACAAATGGGTGAGTGTGGGAGGGAGGGGGGAGAAGGGGGGTGGTATTTTGGGGGGAGGGCTTCTCTTTTGCTTTGGATATGTTCTATATCAGCTGCGATACCAAAGGGGATGATGGACGGAGCGCTTGAGCTAATCAAATACTCACCCCCAATCAACTGATCTGGATTTAATCCATTTTTTTTTTGTAAACAAATTTTATTCAGTTGACGTTACAACTCAAACAATCACTGTATGGGGACAGTAAGCATACATTGATAAATGCACACTGGATGCCAACGTGCAGACAGTAAACCATCCACCCCTATACGTCGGCGTTTGCCGTGCGTGCCTCATTTACCTCTATTTTGGGCAGCCCACGTAAATAGCAAACATTGGTGGCAGTATCTGTCAACTCAACCAGGATCTGCAAATAAATCATATTCCACGTCTCAGCAATAAATATTTCACATCCTTCAAGCCAACTCCGATGAGACCCTCAGGAAACGCAATAAGAGATGCAATAACAATACCAATCCACCCACCCTCGCAGTCCCCCTCCCTCTCCCGCAACCCTTCCCCACCCACCTCCCTATCCCTCCCCCCAGGCATGCCGCTCACCCATGGGAACTCCTGTGGAAAGACAGAGTCCGTCTGTCAGGTAGTCTAACACCCCAGTATCCGCTCAGTAGAGTCAAGCTAAAGGGTGGAAGTGTACTCTCGCGTGGTAATTTTATCCGCCAACCCGCTAGAAGGCCTGGGGGAAGTTTGGTTGGGGCAGAATGTCAAGTCTCACTTATTACCCTACTCAGTTGACAGAGGGTTCGTCATCATCCTCACTCGGGCGCTTGAGCTCCTCCACCAACGCCACCCACGCCTTTGCGGCCTCCAATGTCTTGTCGTTACCCGTTCTGTGTGCCATTTGGAGCCGAAAGGTACCCTCACTATCCGCCCACTTTGTAAGCTCCCGCATCCACCTCAAGATACTTGGGGGGGTGCTCGCCTTCCAATGACAGGTAATTTCTCGCTTGGCCAATACTAGTCCTAGATCGATAAATTTACTGGTGATCTTGTTCCTGGCAGTGTGAGGAAAGAAGTGTAACAGACAAGTCCCCGGAGTCAGCTCGATCTCCCGGTCCGTTATGTCATTGAGTCTGGTGAGTATCTCCCTCCAAAACCCCAGGAGTGATGGGCAGACCCAGAACATGTGTAAAAACTCGGCATTGTCTAGGTTACATCTCGGGCAAACCGCGCTGGTCCCAAAATATTTGTTAATTTTATGAGGAGTGAGGTACGCTCGGTGGAGGACAAAGAAGTGTATTAATTGGAACCTCGCGTTCCTCGTACTCTTCCATGCTCTTTCTACCAACGCTCCCCATGGTTTCTCTTCGATGGGCACACCAAGATCTATCTCCCATTTAAAGCGCAGGCTATCTAGAGGGCGTCGCAACTCCTGAGTAAGTCGCCTATAGAGGCAAGTCACTGCCTTGACCGTCCCAGCCGCGGTCACCACATATTGGCAAGGCAGGGAAATCGCTGGGTCTGTGATCCCCATCTGCGAATGCTTACGAATGGCTGCTGTTAGGGAAGCGTGCAGAAGGAAGTCCCCCCTAGGAATGTCATACCGCTCTAGCAAATCATTGAAGGGTAGGAGGGTATTATCTTCATAAAGGTCTCCTATGGCGGAGATGCCCGCCTCCCTCCAAACCCGCAATCCTTGCCAGTCCCCCCCATGCGGTAATGTCTCACAAAGCAGCAATGGAATCTCGGGCGCATACGGGGGTCCCCGTGAGGCCCTCCGGGCCACCCGATTCCAACACCTGCGCATCGCCCACAGGTCCCCGTGGGCCCCCCTTTCACGCAGTGGGAGCCGCATCAGTACGCGGGCAAGTTGATGTAGGGTCGGGTCTGTGGTCTCAACACCCTCCTCATCACGAAGCCGCCCAGCCACCCACTTCGTGAACCATTGTATTTGGGCTGCGTGATAGTAGGCCTCTAGATCCGGCACAGCAAATCCTCCCTCTCCTCTAGGCCTCATCATGGTGGTAAGTGCTACTCTGCGCCTCCCAGTACCCCATAGAAATCCCGTGATCATGGTGTTAAGGAGAGTAAAAAATTTCCTCGGGATCCACAGTGGCAGCGCGCGCCAAAGTAATAAAGCAAGCGCGGCAGTGTGACCATTTTCAGGAGCGCCACCCGCCCCGCTACCAAGAGAGGAAGGGTCCCCCAAAAATCAAAGCTACTCCTGGTGTTCCGTATCGCCCGGCCTATGTTACCATCCAACACATCCGCAGCCGCGTGATACACGCGAACCCCCAGGTATGTCAGGCACCTACTTTCCCACTTCACATCCAGCACATTCGGGGGAGCATTCCTTCCGGCCCGCATGGGGAACACGCACGTCTTGTTCCAGTTGACCTTAAGGCCCGCCACCCTTCCCAGCCTGTACAACAAGTCCCTGGCGCCCTGCAGATCGTCCGCCGAGTTGGCAAGGAACATTAACAGATCATCTGCATATAGTGCTATGAATTGAGTTCGGTTCCCCACATCCAATCCCCGGTAGTAGCGCCCCGATCTTGCGTGTACTGCCAGAGGCTCCACCGCCAGCGCAAACAGGGGAGACAGCGGGCAGCCCTGCCTCGTGCCTCTACCCACTACACAGGCTTCTGAAATCACTCCTCCCGTGCGTACCCTGGCAGTGGAGCTCCTGTATAGTATTGCCGTCCACGCCACAAAGTCCTCTCCCAGCCCAAACGCTCTCAAGACCCTAAAGAGATATGGCCACTCAAGGCTATCGAAGGCTTTCTCAATATCAATCGATAAGATACATGCCTCCTCCTTGTCATAGGTGGTCGCATCTAACAGACGAAACAGCCGCCGTATATTCATGGCTGTGTTGCGGGACGGATAAAACCCGACTGGTCCGCATGAATAAGCGTCGTCATATGGATCAGCAGACGATCGGCCAAGACACAGCTCAATATTTTGTAATCTAAATTGAGCATGGCCAAGGGACGATAGGCCGTGCGGTCCCAGGGCGGCTTATCCGGCTTCAGGAGCGGTAGGATTACTGCTTCCTTTGTCGAGTCCGGCAAACACCCATCCCTCCTTGACCTATTGTATAGAGCCATCAGACGAGGGGAGAGGGTGTCCGAGTAGGCAGAATAAAACTCAACCGGGAGGCCATCCGTGCCAGGAGTTTTGTTCCTGGCCATGTGTTTTATGGCTTTCCTAATCTCACCTAGCTCAATGTCCCGACCCATGGTCTTCGCTGCGTCAGCACCAATTTGAGGCAGAGCGATATCATCTAGGAATCCTGCATCCTCCGCTGCCCCCGCTTCTAACTGGCTCCGATACAAGGAGGTGTAGTAGTCCAGGAACTGGGTGTTTATGCCCTGTTGGCCATAGTGGCTCAAACCATCAGGTCCCCGAATTTCTAAGATCACTGACCCTCTGCGCGCCGGGTTGGCCAACCAAGCCAGAAGCGCCCCAGATTTGTCCCTCTCCGCATGCGTCCGAGCCGTGTATGCCCTATAATCGAAGCATCTCAGCCGTTCTACCTGTATTGCCAGGGCCTCCCTGGCCTCCAGGAGATCTGCCTGTCTGTCTACTCTTTCGGGCCTATCCCTTTCCGCGCACCGGAGCCGTTGTTCTGCTGCCAACACCTCATCCTTGAGGACCCTCCGCACTCCCACCGCCTCTCCTATACAGCCACTCCTGATAACCACCTTGAAAGCGTCCCACTCCTTGTGGGGGCTGTTAGCTGTGCCAGTATTATGTAGGAAGTAGTCCTCTATGGCCGTACCTATGGTCGACCGGAACACCTGATCTTCTAACACTTCCGGGCGAAGTCGCCAGGTGGGGATCGAGGGCCTAGTTCTCACCCAGTGCAAGGATATTAGCAGGGGATTGTGGTCAGACACCGTCCGAGCTAAGTATTCACTCAGAGTAATCATAGCATGTATATCCGGGGAGCAGAGAATATAGTCTAAGCGCACGTGGAGCTCATGTAAGCCCAAAAAATAGGAGTAGTCTCTGTCCAACAGGTGGTGTACCCTCCAGGTGTCCATCAGTCCCCAGTGTTGTTGCCAGTCTCGTCTGGCCTCTGCGACCCTGTGGGCTGGAGCATCAGGGAGCGGCGGATGTGAGCGGTCCAGGTCAGTATCAACAATGCTATTGAAGTCACCCCCAATAGCACCGCCCCAGTCAACTGCTGCGCCAATGTCTGTGAAAGTTGCACTAGAAATGAGGGCTGATCTACGTTGGGGGCATATACACTCCCTATTGTGATGTCTCGGCCATCTAGTCGTCCCGTCACCACTACATACCTGCCCCCCGGGTCTATGATTTGTTGGACACATTGAAAGGGGATCCCCGCCCGCACCCAAATTAAGGCCCCCCTGGCAAACGCCGAGTACGCGGTGTGGAACACCTGTCCTCTCCAGCGACGTTGCAACGCCTCTCCCTCCTTCTGTGTCAAATGAGTTTCCTGCAATAATGCGATTTGTACCCCCCTTCTCACCAGGTAAGCGTGTATTCTGTGTCGGCGAGTCATAGTGTGCATCCCCCTAACGTTCCAGGTTATACATTTGATACCTACGGCGGAACCCATGGCTCAATCCCCTGACCTTCTCAATAACCACCCCGTAGAGAGACATGCCTGACCCCAACCCAGTATTCCCCAATAAAAAACAAACCCCAACTCCCATTCCCCAGGACAGGCGCACACAAACAAGTCCCCATCCAAACTCAAGCAACAAGTCATCGAGGCGGCAGAACGCAGACCAACCCCGCCAGACCCAGGACCCTCCCGGCTCTCCCTCCCATGTCCATAGAACTCATGGGAGACCCCAAAGTATGGATACATCATCAGCCAGCCTCAAGTCCGCATATATAATGGAAAACATCAGCAAACAGCTGCATGCCACCCCCTCAATATAGTACTTGTGGTGCGCTCAGCCAAATATGCCGTCCGCCGTCTGCGGAGTGACATCCGGGAGGTCTGCGTCCAAGGTTCCTGGAACACTGCTTGTCCCTGAACTCCCAGATCCCGCCATTTCTGGGTCTGTGACAACACTGGCTGGGCTCACCGAGCCCCGACTGATCTCCGCCACCGCCCGGACCGCTCTAGAGCGCTCTTGACTCCGACCTGCAGGCGACGGGGACCTCCGAGGAGCCAAAGTAGGAGACTGCCGTCGACTGGGCAAATCCAGAGCTGGAGAGCGCGGCCCACCCGCGCCCCGTGTGTCCAGCCAGTCCCAAGCATCCTGTGGGGTATGGAAGAAACGTGTCTCCGCATCTGCGGTCACTCGGAGCCGAGCCGGGAACAGCACGGCGTAGGGGAGATGCAATTGGCGAAGTTTACGTTTGACAGCCAAAAAGGAAGAACGCTGTCTTTGCACTTCCCTAGTATAGTCGGGGAAAATCATCACCTTGCTGTTCCCTATCTGGAGGGACTGCTTCTCCCGGGCCTGCTGCAGGAGGTGATCACGGTCCCGGTAGTGTAGTAGCCGCACCACAAACGGGCGCGGGGAGCGCCAGGCTTGGGTGGTCTGGCCGGGACCCTGTGGGCTCGCTCCAGGGCGTAAAAGGGGAGAGGCCCTCCGAGGCCACCGCCGTTCGGAGCCATGATTCCAGGAACTGGACAGCATCAGCCCCTTCCTCTCGTTCCGGAACCCCCACTATACGAAGGTTGTTCCGTCGGGACCGGCCTTCGCTATCCTCGGATCTCATTTCCAGCACTTTTACTCTAGTTTCCATCGCGTTCAGGGCATGCTGTAAGGTGGTCACTTTGTCCGGAATGTCCTTTACAGCATTCTCGTTGGTCATCACCCGTTCTTTAAGTTTGCAGTGGTCGTCCTTTAGTAAGGTGAGGTCAGTTCCTATGGCATCAATTTTTGCCTCTAGGGCTGTTCTTGAGGATGTGATGGCCTTCATGACGTCAGCCAGGGTGGGATCATCCGATGTTCTCTCCTCGCGTCCCCTCGTCGTGCTGTCCTCCTCATCCGTGTGATGGCATTGTTCATCTAGCCGCAGAACCTCGAACCCCTTTCGTCTGGATGTTCGGCCCATCGCGGCTTCTCAGCAGGGGGCAGCGAGTTATTCCAGGCACCGCGTGTGCGACCAAGCCCCTCGCTCAGTGTCCAGTTCCACCTCCCTCGGCGGTCGTGTTCAGCCCCGGTCCCGAGGTCTCCACAACGGCCCCCAATATGGCAAGGAATCTCGGGGCTCAAATCTCCTGTGAGTGTGCGGGCCAGCCGGTACAGGGACTCACCACTCACCAAGCCCGCAATGTCCGACGTCCGTCTGGATCCCGGAGCCCCTCAAGGCCTCATGTGTCTTCAGACCACTCATCCGCCTCGTCCCATTCATGCGGAGGCCCCGCAGTCACCACTCAGACTCCACTCAGGGGACACCACCTCCCGCGAGTCGCTCGTCGCAGCTCCTCTGGGACCTTAGCTTCGCGTTCTCGCCGTCCCCCGCCGCAAAGGTAGGAGCCAGCCGGTCCCAGCACTCGAGGCGCAGCCTCAATAGTAGCGGAGCCCCCTCCAGTCACACTCAGGGTCCACGGGGCTCCGCACTCCCAACCCCGCACTCTGAACGGGGGCACTCTTACTTGCACGCCGCCATCGTCTGAGGGCATGGGCCGCAGTGTCGCAGTGTCTCTCGCGCCCCCTCCACCTGCTCCCAGTGGTCTCCGGTGTCGTGGTGGGGTCTAACCAGCTGCACAGCGCGGACCGCCGCCTCAACAGCAGCGAGGCCCCCCCCAGCTACTCGCTAGGTCTGCAGGGCTCCTCACCTTCTGCGTGCGCTCGGAGCGCCCGGGGCCGCCATCTTAGGGCCAGGCACACGCAGGAAGATCGTTCGCCGACTCCTTTCCTTTCCCGGTCCCCGCCTCGTCACAGGCACGGCAGGGCTTGGCCAGTAGCCCAGTTGCAGGGGTCGCAGCGGCGTCCAGGGACTGCAGTCGCCTCACCCTCTGCCTCCGTTCTCAGAAGTCCCAGAAGTCTCCGGCACCGGCCGCAGCCGCCATCTTGGGAGCGCTCCGCTCGAGGATCTCCCGGCAGCTCAAAACTCAGTTTTCCCTGCAAGGCGCGGACAGCGAGCGCCCCCAAATCCTCGCCAGGGGTGCCCGAAGTATTCCGCTGCGGGCCTGAGGGGCCGGGACCGCCCCAGGATGTCAGGATACGTGTTAATGGAGGGACGCCACGGAGGAGCCCCGAGGTCTGCTGCGTCCTACATCGGCGTCAAGCCACGCCCCCCTCTGGGTTTAATCCATCATCATTCTTTAGCTCACTCCACCACCCCAGTTCAGACATGGCCATATGCAAATCAGTCTGACCCTGTGCCTCATGGGGACAGTCCAGCCCGAACTGCCAAGCCATGTCTTCCCTGGACCGGAAACAAGCATCCTGGGACCGGTTTCTGGCTATTCAGCCGTCATCAGCCATTCACCAGTCATCAGCCAGGGTCAGACTGATTTGCATATGGCCATGTCTGAACTGGGGTGGTGGAGTGAGCTAAAGAATGATGATGGATTAAACCCAGATCAGTTGACTGGGGGTGAGTGTTTGATTAGCTCAAGCGCTCCGTCCATCATCCCCTTTGGTATCGCTTTGTTCGCCCTAAGTTGGCAGGGTATGCCCAGACGTGGGTCCCTTGCTCACTTTGCCACTGGATTCAAGCTAGCCTGGCTGATGACGGCTGAATAGCCAGAAACCGGTCCCAGGATGCTTGTTTCCGGTCCAGGGAAGACATGGCTTGGCAGTTCGGGCTGGACTGTTCCCATGAGGCACAGGGTCAGACTGATTTGCATATGGCCATGTCTGAACTGGGGTGGTGGAGTGAGCTAAAGAATGATGATAGATTAAACCCAGATCAGTTGACTGGGGGTGAGTGTTTGATTAGCTCAAGCGCTCCGTCCATCATCCCCTTTGATATCGCTATATCAGCTGCAGCAGAACATTAAGAGACCGGATGCTGGGAGGCTGCTGACTCCGATGATTTGAACCTGCTGCTGTAATTGCTTGACAGTTTTGAAATGCTAATAAAAAGATTTAAACCATAAAATGATGATCCTCCCTAGATTCCTCTATGTCATCCAGAACACTCCCTTCTGCTTCACACGAGCCTGGCTCAGAGATCTCGATAGCCTCGCCACTAAATTTCTCTGGGGGGGTCGACGACCCTGTATAGCTTTGGCTCGCTGCCGGATCCCGCCCTTTGACGGGGGCATGGGAATGACCAACTTATACTACTTGGCGACTCGCCTACTCACATTGCATGATTGGTTTAATGGGGGGTGGTCGGACCCGGCCTACAGACACGAACTGGGGGAACTGGGCCTCTCCCGAATTCAAGCTATGATGTATGGGGGGACCATACCTAGAACACTACCTGGGGTGACACAATCCGTCCTCCTGGCCTGGCGGGCCTCACTGCGCCACACCCAATGGACAAATAAAATGACCCAACACACTCCACTCTGGCATGGCGCGTGGCTACAGGAGGTTAGCGCTCTAAAGGGTTTTCGGTCCTGGGACCTTATTGGGATCTCCCAGCTCGGGGATGTATGAACCAGAGACCACATTAGCTCCTTCCAAGATCTGCAATCCAGGCACTCCTTGCACCCATCCCAATTTTATAAGTACCTGCAGCTACGCCATCCCCTCCATACACACATACCGGACGGCACCACGCTACCGGAATACAGCCCACTGGAGGCGCAAATCATGATGGGGAACCTGGGGAAGGGGGTATCTCCCGCATTTATCGCTCATTAACCAACAACACCCCGACTACACTGGAGCGGCTCAGGAACCAGTGGGAGGGTTGGGTGGGCCCCCTGGAGGAGGAGGATTGGAGGGATGCACTGATGGCACCCAAGACGGTTACCGCATCAGCCAGGCTCCGCCTGATCCAACTGTACTATTTGCATACAGCCTACCTAACCCCCGCTCACCTCCACAGGGCCGGCCTTTACCCAACTGCTTCCTGTACACGTTGCGGCCAGGACCAGGCGGATTTCTTCCACATGGTTTGGACATGCCCCTTCTTGGCGCAATTCTGGGGACGTATAGAACAGGAGCTTACTGAGGTCTTGGGTAGGGAGGTCCCACATGGCCCATTACACACGCTCCTGGGGATCACGGACGGGTTGGACGGGTCCAGGAATGAAAAGCTGTTTTTTAATACGGCAATGATCATAGCTAAGCGAGACATAGCTGCCAATTGGAAATGTCCTACCCCGCCTAGCGTCAAGAAGTGGCGCAGGGGGGTTGACTGGTGTGCCACACAAGAAAAGGCCCTATATGAAGCACGGGGTTGTCCGAAGAAATACCATAAGGTCTGGGGCAAATGGTTGGGTCAGATAGCTTGAAATGTATTGCCTGAATGACTGTATGCACCATTTGGGACCTCTTGGGGTCATGATGTATTTTGGTTTACCACCTAATCAATTGTGGGATCTGAACATCACTGGGCTGTACTGTATTGCTGGTCTTTTATCTTGTTTTAAAACCAATAAAATTGTCTATCAAAAAAAAAAACCAGTAAAAAAGTCTTTAAAATAATCAAAAAGATAACTTTTACCCATGTTTTCTAATACTTATATAAAAATACTGAGCGCAGCAAACCATAAAGGCGAGTTCAGTGTCAAAGATTCCAGTGGCACATCAATTAATGTACATTTAACTGCCTCAAAGAGAACAAATGTACTAGCAATTGTTGGATGAAAACGGCTGGCACCAGATGATAATGTATTAAAATGGGAGAAAACAGCGCTCATTGCAAAAAATCTTCAAATGTTAATGACTAAGAAACAGCAGAGGCTTGCTGGTGAGTGACCACTAAATGTCAGTCAATTAACCAAGAAAAACTTTGCCCTATTTCTGTGAAAGCTCCAGTCCTGAGGAAGACCTCTACAAGTTATGTCCATCAAGGAAGTCGAAACGCAGCATGTCAATACAATCTAATGAGTCGAGTATCTCAACTGATGTAAAGTATTCTGAGTAAAGCTGTTGTCAGTAGTGGTAAGCATTAATATAGTGCTTTTTATATAATTGCACACTGATGTAGTAATTCAATGAAGTTGGGGTGCACTATTCTTTATCATCAGGACATACATCACATGAGCTCATCTGAGGACAAATTACTTAGAAATACTGTAGACTAGTGTAGTGATCAGCAATTATTTCTGACATTCTGAGTTTTGAAAGCAATAATGGAAAATGTTTTCAAAGACTAACTAACCCTTGTGTCTTGCACTCAGACTATGCAAGCTTCTTTTATAACTAAAGTCTCCATAGATTGTTAATCTGCTGAAAACTAGAAGTTACATTGACACGCTTGAAAATACTACCTCATCTAGCTAACACGGTTTAACACTGAACAAAAAAATAATTATAGCTTGCCTTTCAGGAAGTATGGCCCGATGTATATACAGACAGGTTTCAAAGAGTGTAGACAAATTGCAAACTAACATGTTGTAACTTGTCTGTATTTTGCAATGAGATCTATGTACAAATGGGTGTTTTGCAAAATGTCCAGTTACAGGGGGTCGCAAAGCTACCTGCCTAATGAATATTTAGTGGCATGTCGCTATTTACAACCCCTGAGATTGACAACGAGCATGGGCAAAGTGGCCAGCAAGGAACAGCAGACCTCCATCCTGTATTCACACTGCCAAATGGAAAACAATGTTTTTAATTCAGTCGGGTTCCTTAAAGGAACAGGTGCCACTTTAAAAAAAAAAATGTTTCCCACTTGGGAAGGCACTGGGGGAGTGAAGGGAGTGGCCCGATGGACCACTACAGGCTCCCACCGAGGACAGTGAGATTATTCTCAAATGAGAAGCCTTCCAATGGGTAATTACCAATTCAGAGGAGTCTATAACTTTGTAATGGTTTGCAACCACAACTGCATTCACAAACCATTAGTCCTTCTCCATGTGAATTACAATTATGAGAGGACACCCCTTTCATGCCCATTCTAAATCGCGATTCAGAATAAGTCACAAAAACCTGTTTTGCGATTTGAAAAGGCTTTTTCAAATCTCAAAAAGGACTTAGTACATAGTAAAATTCTATTTTGATGGTACAAACCAAGTGATTTTGCGAATAGCGGGGTTTGCGACCCAAAAATACTTTGAAATGAAATGAAAGAAACATTTATAGAGCGCATAGCTACCCTGAGGCATCCCAGCGCTGTATGCAGACGCAGAGCAAGGCGGCCCTCTTACTGTGCCGTGACTTTAAAAAGCCAAGTTTTGACTTATTTCCGAAATGCCAGATGGTTCGATTCCTGGCGTATGTGAAGGGGAAGGGAGTTCCACAGCCTGGCCACATTATAGGAGAAAGAGCGGCCACCGCTTCTTGCTCTCTTTATCTTTGGCACTGTGGTGAGCTGCATGTTTGTAGAGCGGAGGCTTCTGTTGGGAAGGTACGGGATGATCATAGATTGATTGATTGATCACGTTTCCCTTTCCCCAGAAGGATTTATGGGCAATGCACAGTCCTCTGAATTTGATTCTCTCCACTATTGGTAGCCAGTGTAGTGATCTCAAGGCAGGCTTAGCCGATTGCCGATATGGGAGGCCTAGGAGCAAACGGGCTGCGCAGTTCTGAATGATCTGTAGTCTGGTTGTCGTGGCCTTAGGAGCTCCTAGATAAAGGGCATTCCCGTAGTCCATGCGTGAAAAAATCAGAGCCTGGACCATTATCCTTCTTGCGAGGAACGGGAGGAGAGGAAGAACTTTCCGAAGCATCCTCATAATGCCATAGCATGCTGCAGACAGTTTAGCTGTTTGACGTCCGAAGGTCAGGGAGCGATCCAGCCACACGCCCAGACTTTTAATCTGATTCTAAGGTGGTGGGGCAGGGACAAAACAGTTCGGCCACAGTAACCCTAAATTGGCCGTTGGGGAGTTGCCTAGGAGCATGAGCTCCGTTTTGTCTCCATTCAATTTTAAACATGACAGCTCCATCCATTTGGCAACCTCCTCCAAACAAGGGCCCAAACTCGCTGATGAATTTCCTGGGCGGTTTAAGGCCATAACCAATTGTGTATCATCGGCATAAGTCACAATTTTTATTCCAAATGGCTGGACTATCTCGGCCAGCGGTCTCATATATATGTTAAATAGCGTGGGGCTAAGGGAAGATCCCTGAGGCACACCGCATCTGAGGGCCATACCCTTAGACAGAGCATCTCCTTCGAAGACCTGAAAAGATCTGTCCTCTAAGAAGGATTGTAGCGAGGCAATAGCACCTCCTAGTACTCCTAATCTCCTGAGTCTGGAGAGCAGGATGTTATGGTTGACGGTATCAAATGCGGAGCTGAGATCCAGGAGAATGATCGCCGCTACGCCACCCTGATCCAGGATTCTCCTGGATTCTTCAGCTACCGCTAGGAGCGCTGTCTCTGTCCCATGTAGGGGCCGAAAGCCCATCTGTGTAGGGTGAAGCAGATTATTAGATTCTAGGAATTCACATAGTACTGAATTGATATGTCTCTCCAGAATTTTGCTTATTACTGGGAGGAGGGAGATAGGCCGATAGTTCCCCAGGGTCCCTGGATCCAGATTGTTTTTTTTTAATAGTGCCTTTACCATGGCACATTTCCATGTAATAGGAACCACTCCGGAGGAGATGGAGGAGTTGATAAGTTCTTGGATCACTGGGAGAATAGTGCCTGTAGCTAGTTTCAGAACATGTGGGGGGGCTGGATCTCTAGGAGATTCAGATTTGACCCTGGCCATGATGGATTCCAGAGAGTTAAGATCCAGTAAAGGGATGTGATCTAGTGTTGCTTGAGTCCCTGAGGGATACAGATCCAAAGACAACGAGTTGGCGTGATCCGTTGTGCATGGAAATGAGATATATATATCATGAATTTTCTTGTAGAAAATTCTGCCAGGTCAGTGCAACGGGTGAGGGCGTCGTCTGGGGTGGCTTGTGGTGCGGGCGGTCTCATAAGTGTTTTAGCAACACGAAAGATTTCCCATGGCGCATTGGAGGCCCGAACAATTATTTCCCCATAGTACGCAACTTGTGCCTTTTTGATTTCGGCCTGATAGATTTTAATGTTCTCCCTGTATTTTTGTTTACTGGGCAGTGCGTAGTCCTTTCTCCATTCTCTTTCTAACTTTTTGCATACTTGTTTGAGTTCGCGGAGCTTCGGAGAATACCATGGCGAGGTCTTCTGCCTAGCTTTCTTGAGACATTGTTGTTTAGGGAGAACATGGTCTAGCGAACTGGCGATCCATTTATTAAACATATTATTGGCCACAGTCGGGTTTGAATCATTAGAGGGTATAGTGGCCTTCAAAGCTGAGATCCACTGCTCACGGGGAAGTTTGGACCAGGAGCGTTCTTGACTAGTAATCTTGTTAGATGAGGATAGTGGCCCCGTGGTGACCCATGACATGGGGATCAAGAAGTGATCTGACCATGGGAGTTGAATAGGAGTCCCTACTGAAAGTTCCTCAATGTTAGTAAAGATTGGGTCCAGGAGATGGCCTTTAATGTGAGTACCTTCCCGACACTTTTTGATTGAACTGGAGTGCTAGAAGGTTTTCTACCAGCTCAGAGACGACCGTGTTATTGGGGTCGTCTAAGTGCAAATCGAGATCTCCTAGGACTGTGAAATTGGAGGGAGAGCTAGCTAGGTTGGCAACCGTTTCGCTAAATGCTTCGAGAAATTGTCCCGGTGTTCCAGGTGGCCGGTAGATCAATAGCCCTGAAAATGTGTGAGTGGGTGAGAAGCTGATTGAGAATGCCAAGCTTTCACAGTTAGGTAGCGGGTCTGCTGTGATGCGGCAGTTGAACCGATCTTTATAAATAATGGCAATTCCCCCCCATTTTCCGCTTTTGCGGTCTAAATTTTGTATGAGGTAGCCAGAGGGAAGAGTTTGTGCGAGAACTGTCTCAGACTCGCTGGTGAGCCAGGTTTCGGTTAGAAATAGGGCATCAGGGAGCTCGTCCTCTAGAAGCATGGCAATTTCCGTTGCATGTTTTGGCAGAGATCTACAATTCAGAAAGAACATACTATATCGTGCATGTTCTTTATCTACAGACTGTGCCTTAGAAGATGGTGTGAATCTAAACGAGCAGTGTGGGCAGATGGCAACATTCTTGGAAGGGCTTATCGAATTATGACAGTTTTCGCGTACCGTGCCTCTAAGGGAATGGAGATCTTCAGGGGTATATACACGTTTAGCAGTGTGAAAACGGGCAGGGTCTGTGGCCCCTGGCCCCGTCCAGTCTCGGACGGGCGCAGACGGGCTTGCTTTTGGCGCGCCTCGCGGTGCACATTGACTTAAGTAGGGTTAAGCAGCTAGACTGCTAACCTTAGGCTCCACCCCCCCTGCCTCTGACCCGGTAGTGTTCTCCTGATGTCTCCTGCTCCCTCCACACAAACGGGACAACCCGCGGTGGACCGGGAAGCGGGGCTGAAGGAGACTGCTGGCGGAGAGTAAGAAGACCAGGGTAAGCCAAAGTGCGAGTGCAGAATGTGCAGAATGTGCTAAAATTCTAAAATCCCCCTTTAAAACAATCGGTCCCGGTAAACTCAGGGAACGACTGCCAATGACACAGTAAAAACAGCGATTACAGCGTGAAAGAGAGTAGAGGTGTGTCACTCAGTCGTGCGTCCGCTGCGCGTCACGGTGCACATTGACTTAAGTAGGGTTAAGCAGCTAGACTGCTAACCATAGGCTCCGCCCCCCCTGCCTCTGACTTGGTAGTGTTCTCCTGATGCCTCCTGCTCCCTCCACACAAACAGGACAACCCGCGGTGGACCGGGAAGCGGGGCTGAAGGAGACTGCTGGCGGAGAGTAAGAAGACCAGGGTAAGCCAAAGTGCGAGTGCAGAATGTCCTAAATTTCTAAAATCCCCCTTTAAAACAATCGGTCCCGGTAAAAACAGGGAACGACTAACGATGATGTGCTAAAAATTCTAAAATCCCCCTTTAAAACAATCGGTCCCGGTAAACTCAGGGAACGACTGCCAATGACACAGTAAAAACAGCGATTGCAGCGTGAAAGAGAGTAGAGGTGTCTCGCTTAGTCGTGCGTCCGCTGCGCGTCGCGGTGCACATTGACTTAAGTAGGGTTAAGCAGCTAGACTGCTAACCATAGGCTCCGCCCCCCCTGCCTCTGACCCGGTAGTGTTCTCCTGATGCCTCCTGCTACCTCCACACAAACGGGGCAACCCGCGGTGGACAGGGAAGCGGGGCTGAAGGAGACTGCTGGCGGAGAGTAAGAAGACCAGGGTAAGCCAAAGTGCGAGTGCAGAATGTGCTTAAATTCTAAAATCCCCCTTTAAAACAATCGGTCCTGGTAAAAACAGGGAACGACTAACGATGATGTGCTAAATATTCTAAAATCCCCCTTTAAAACAATTGGTCCTGGTAAACTCAGGGAACGACTGCCAATGACACATTAAAAACAGCGATTGCAGCGTGAAAGAGAGTAGAGGTGTCTCGCTCAGTCGTGCGTCCCTCATTTCCTTAGATCCTGTCAGCATTTTTGAGTCAACTTTTACTAGACAAATGAGATGGCTGGGTGGTATCTTACTAGATTTAAGGTAGAAGGTGTGAGCTTGGGTGGCCTTTTTAATGTTAAAATGTTGGGAAAGCTCAGGAATACAGAGAAGTTGGAAAGGGGTATAAAATAAGCCAGGTGGAAGAGTGTTAATGATATAACAGATGCCTATGTGTTAGGAATAAACTGCCTGCTGACAGTGAAGCAGATCTCTGTTGTGCTTACTTTGGCCCTATGTAAGTAATTTTTTCCCCCTAATTCCACTCAGTCACTTCCTTTGGGTGCGCACACCACCACTCTGACAGAAGACCAATGTAAACCCAGGTAATGGAGTCTGCCTTTTCTCCAGTCCCTACCCTTTCCCAGTCTTGAATTGATTTAGATCATTGATGCCCTCTTTATCTGATTTCAGGTGTCCCTCAATGTCAGGTCCTGATGAGACCTCATATCCCATAAGAGGTTGAAATGCCGTCGACACGCTTGTAAAGAGAACCATTGTACTCAGCCTCCGTCATTGTCACAGGAGGCTGTGAATGATTATTACAGATTGATTAGATTGTCGCTTTTTGTTCTTTTGTATTTTTGAAACCTTAATGTACGTCACAACCTGTCACCTGTGCACATAGGTTCTATTTTCACTTGGGACACCGTACACCTCCTATCTATCACTACAGGATTTTTCTATATAAATTATAATGCATTTTACATACTGGGCCTTCTGAGGGTTTTTTCTGAGCTTGTACAACTTCTCCCTGAATATTGCCATTGTGCTGAACAAATACTATTATTATAAGTATTAGTGTTATTGTCTTATTATTTCCACAGGCACCATTGTTTTTTTGATATACAATATGTACCCTGGTTCCTCGTGAGTAGGGTGGCCCTAGTTTCCTTCGAACGTGACCTTAAGCGCGGTGGCTGCACTGCAAGGATCTGTATTCCTTTGTTAAAAATAGTTTTTCCTTCTCTGTACGTTTACAGGGTTTTTCTTTAAATTACACTTAGGGGAAGATGTCAAACAGAGAAGCACCACTATACACAGATGAATATATCGCAAAAATCATAAGTGGCCCATCGCTTTTTTCTGCCGAACCCAGTAGCATACTGAGTCCTAAACAGTTGATTCTTGAGAAATTGGAAAAGGCTAAAAAGAAACACGTTAGAACAGAACTTCATGCTCGAATGCTCACCGAGTAGTTAAGAGCAGGGATTATACCACAGGGCTTACAAATAAGGAATGTTCCGGGGATCTTTAGAGAGGACCCAAAATTCAAAGGTGGTTTCAGCCACATCTCTACCACCTGTCTGCGCCACTTGATGGTGCTAGGAGTAGAAACTGCATTAGAACATGCCAAACAAGAACTCAAAGAAATAAAGGAGTCAGAGAGAGAACTTCTAGGGGGTGAAGGAGTTACAGAAGCGAAGGCACTCCTTGAAATACTAAATAAAAGTGTAGAGGAATTTAATACCTACGAACTTAAGAAAAAGGCCGATAAAGTCACAAAGGACATCAAATATTTCCCTAAGAGAAGGCTTACCCATACCTTAGAGAGGATTATTATACCAACCTAAGAACAGAGAACAGACAGAACACGTGGGGCGGATTTAAGAAAAACAAGCCAGTCACTTTCTCGGAATCCTCTGGAGGGTCTGACGATTCAGATGCACAGGCAGGATATAGACACACAGATAACCACCCAGGACAGCCTTTTTTAGAGAGAGGCCAGAGAGGCACAGGCAAAACATGGTACCAATACTTCGGAGAACGCCAGACCAGGAGGAAACATTATCAGTGGGGACCACAAACATTCTAGAAATTAATGATCAGAATATCGACTCTGAAATCATACCTTTTTTTAATTTGTCAGAACATATGCTCTCCTCTGCAGAAGTGTCACTCCTTAGCAAGGGTCTCTCCTTTGTTATCACAAAAAAAAAACTAACGTTTTCACCTTAAAAACGGAGTTATTCCAATTCTTCAGAAAGATAAGACTACATTTTTTTACATGGACAAGACATTCTCTCAGTCAGATTCAGTGACAGGTTTGAGACCTCCCTCCACTTTCTATCCCACTAATTCCATGATGCCATCTGAACTATTAACTTTTGAAAAGATCATTCTCAGAGGTGTAGATAATTTGAAATCAGCCAGATGTTTTATCCCTTATAATATTTCTCTGGAGGAAAGGCGAGCACTACAAGGTCTAAAAAATGACAAAACCATAATTTTGAAACCAGCAGATAAGGGAGGCGGAATTGTTATCCAAAATAGAACTGACTATGACCCAGAGCTCATAAAGCAAATCACTGATACCAAACACTATAAGAAATTATCGTGCAATACTCTCAACATGATAAAAAACGAAATCTTGAAGATAACCAATGAGGGTAGAGAGCAAGGCTATATAACTAAAAAAGAATTTGAATATCTGAATACTGATACACCACATACTCCAGTCATGTATGCCTTGCCCAAAATCCATAAAAATGCCACAACTCCACCCGGGCGCCCTATCCTCTCTGGTTGTGGGTCAGTCTTGGAACTGATTGGACAATATATTGATTTCTTTATCAAGGATTTTGTACCCATCCAAGAAACCTATGTTAGGGATAGCATGTTCATGATTAACACCATTGAAAACATGCCTTTTGACACTGCCACTGACTAGTTAGCTACACTGGACATTACATCACTATACACAAACATCCCTCAAGAAGAAAACATTTTATTAATAAACTTATTGGAGACACACACACATGTCCATTCCAAGTACCCACCCACTTTATCATTTCCTTATTAATGATTGCACTACAACATAACTATTTCATATCAAAAGGAGAATTTTTCCAGCAATGCTCTGGGACTTCAATGAGAGCTGTCTTTGCTCCCAATCTGGCTAACATCTATATGGAGAACAAAGCGAACAAAAGGAGATGATGGATGGAGCGCAGAAATTTTTCAGACACTCACCCCCAGTCACAGATCTGGGTTGAATCCATCATCGTTCTTTAGCCACTTCGTCACCCCAGTTCAGACCTAGCTATATGCAAATCAGTCTTGACTAAATAATAAAAGCATGGCCACTGATTTATTATTCTCCCTATTCCATAACCTTTTAATTCTGATCTCTTACGTTATTGCAATACTCATAAATTGCCATAGCTGAACCACCTTCTCCTTGTTGGATAATTATGGACCTATCCTGGCTCTCCTCCACACAGAGACCGTTATCATTCTTAGTGTCACAATACGCCCGGTAGAATTTATTTTATAGAACTTTATTCACAAAGAGCAAGGAACACTCCGATCGGTATTCCCGATCACGGCAAAGTCTAGCGAATCGGCGATCCCAATCGCTAGCACTGTCTGCCTCCCACACGCGACTGGCAACTAAATTCCTGCTACACGCTTAAATCAGGTTAGTAATCCTGACAAAGGCAGACACATGCAGTCCACCGCGTAGCGGCTTTCTTATTCACGATTTGCCGGGCGGACATTTATTGTCCCTACTTCCCTGATGCTCCACATCTATGAACAACTAGAAATTTCACTTGTGGTAAGAGTTTGGATTACCTATAGAAATGATTAATGAAGAGCCTTGAATTGCTATGGCCACCACACTGGTCCTCTTGCTAATACTGCTCTCTTATACCCCTCAGAAGTACATACCGGAAAGGACTTTTCGGTTGACCTATTCTCAATAATAGACATGTAATTGGACACACGCGGTTCAGACTGTCAGATCACCTCCCACTTACATGGGTGAGTTTTTTTTATCAAAACACAAAAAAAATCTCCTATATGCTTTGCATCCATCCCAGCTGACATTTAAAAAAAAAATGTTTATGTCTCCTCTCAAACAGTGCCCGGCTATGCCCTATGTCAGTAATTTTCTTCCCCTAACTCCACTCAGTCACTTCCTTTGGGTGCGCACACCACCACTCTGACAGAATACCAGTGTAAACCCAGGTAATGGAGTCTGCCTTTTCACCAGTCCCTGCCTTTTTCTCAGTATTGAATTGATTTAGATCATTGATCCCCTCTTTATCTGATTTCAGGTGTCCCTCAGTGTTAGGTCCTGAAGAGACCTCATATTCCATAAGAGGTCGAAACGCCGTCGACATGCTTGTAAAGCGAACCATTGTACACAGCCTCCGTCATTGTCACAGGAGGCTGTGAAAGATTATTGCAAATTGATTAGATGGTCGTTTTTTGTTCTTTTGTATTTTTGAAACCTTAATGTATGTCACAACCTGTCACCTGTGCATAAAGGTTCTATTTTCACTTGGGACACCATACACCTCCTATCTATCACTACAGGATTTTTCTATATAAATTATAATGCATTTTACATACTGGGCCTTCTGAGTGTTTTTTCTGAGCTTGTACATCTTCTCCCTGAATATTGCCATTGTGCTGAACAAATACTATTATTATAAGTATTAGTGTTATTGTCTTATTATTTCCACAGGCACCATTGTTTTTTTTTATATACTTTGTTACACAAGCACAAAACATCCTACTTCTAAATCTCCACTAGTGTCTGTTTCACGCCAGTGAGACTAGTAGAAGTAGCCAGATGGGGCAGGCTGCTGTGAGTGGACCATCTCTGGGTGCATAGCCACTTCCATCCTCAATTGGAAGGAGTGTTTCAGCGGACGGCTCTTTGGAGGTTTATCTGTTTTAACTGACCGGTTTGATGAACCTGCATTGCTATTTGGGTACCATGCAGTTGGCTAGAAAAGGGCAGTCTTGCCATGACAGGAGATGCACGCAATGGAAAACACATAGATTGTAAGAACTAGTTATCCTGGTTCTTCTGATGTTAAAAAAATTTCTTCTATGAATTAGGTAAAAAGAGTTTTCTAAATGGGAGGTCTGAATTTAGGCCATTTAACTTAGATCATATTTTCCTTGATGCCAGCAGGTGTTTTAATACCACCAAACAACAAAAAGCTGAAGCAGAGGAAATGCAATAGAACTTCTGAGCGTGGTAAGTCAATATTTTTTTCCTTTGTGTGTGCCAGATCCTGCATTTAGCTGGTGCATATACATCCTCTATGTATATAATGGAGGCAATTTGCATGTGAAAGGATGAATGGCCTGTAACTAAAAATGTGATGTCCACTTATTGCTGTAAGAGACATATTGGCTGCTATTGATATAGTTGATCACTCCAGTCCTTATTATTCTTCCCTCTGGTTATTTCAGGCTCAACAGTTGATTGGCTTTCCTAACCTCTCTCATTCTGGGTGTCTGATTAGCGTGCATGACTGCCTTTTGATAAGTTCTACTCCTCCAGCTGTGCATGACAATTGAAGGAACATCCATTTCTCAGCACACCCAAGGAAAACCTCCTATAAATGCAGTATGAGATGGACTCTTTCCTTCTTACTTCAAAATAGCAAGGATGGCAGGACAGTTGCAATGATAGGGGAGACCCAGACCTTTTCTGGGGCCATAAAACAAGGTCTAGTGTTTGACTGAAGCCCTCATTGACTTCTGGTCATTCTTCTACCAATAAAACATATCTTCCATTTCATTGATAGTGGGATTGCTAAGACTTGTTTTAGTTGTTCTTAAATGTGGTAGATATTCAAACAAAATCACAGAAACCACTTAAGAGGCCAATTGGAAGTTCTCTTTCAAGGAATATTTGGGACACACAGAATGCCATTTTGCACGTGCCTGCTAAGCGGTAAAGCCAGTCTCCACATGCCCACCAACAATTGGGACGATTCTCCACCTGCCAAGCAACCGGTATGACCAGCCTTCACGTACCTATCAACAGGTAATGCCCATTCTGTATGGCAGCAAAGGAATGGCCAGTGACGCAATCCCAATTTCCACATCATCCTTCTTCATCTCAATTGTTTCCTCCCACTCTACAACACTTGGGAGTACTTTCCTTGGGTAGAGAAGAAGGTTCCAGGTGTTAGGCTTAACCATAGCCCCAGAATGATACTACTTCTCCTACGTCGAATCCTGTATGATTAGTGCACTATTAGAGAAGGGGTAGGGCCCACTAAGGACTGGTGGAAGAATGGCTTTGAACATCTTTTTGCTCAGGCATAAATACAGTAATACATTTTAATCAAGACATGACTGGGACTCTATGCTAGTGGTGAGCAGGTATTTCTTTTTACAATTCATATCCTTCAACTAAGAACATTGCAATCCATGGTTGTGGATGTTTTCTGACACGTCAGGCCAATAGACACTGATCCACTTGATATGGCAGCACTGTTTACTACAGCATGGCAGACTTCTTTAGCTGTGAGGAGAAATCATGAGAACTAGATGGGTCCTCAGAAACAGTGGACTGACCCAAAAGATTGCAGCAGCCTTTTAACTGAGTAAATACATTATTTCTCAACTGGTAAGTCTGCAGCACATCTAACCCCTTGAGGTTTGTATGATGTTACAGAGCCACACAAACATTATCCATTTTGCAGCACAGGTTTGCTTAAAACTCCCTTTGCAATGTCTTGCAGCTCATAAAACTGGTTGCCTGCTGCTGTTGGCCACTTCCTTCCACGCTGAGTTATGTTAGAGTGGATTCTACCCTTAGTTAATGGTGGCTTGGCCAATAACCAGCCTTGGATACAGCAATGAGTTTAGGCAAGACACCACTGGAATGACTGCCATTGTGACCCTCAGGTGATTCTGGTGGAGTCTACTAAGATTCCTTCTC
This sequence comes from Calotriton arnoldi, assembly GCA_963921515.1. Classification (NCBI taxonomy): domain Eukaryota; kingdom Metazoa; phylum Chordata; class Amphibia; order Caudata; family Salamandridae; genus Calotriton; species Calotriton arnoldi. The sequence goes on from CAWUFW010000670.1 coordinate 1,914,589, forward strand.
ATTTGCATGCATGGGCACATTGCCGTTGGGTATCATGGGTGAGTCACTAACTTGTAATTTTGTCTCACTAGCTATCCATATCCCAGTAGATGCAGCATTCCAACCACTCTCTCAAGGAGAGTTAACAAGGCTTGCAAACACATCGCTGCTCAGCTCCATATACATGTAAGCAAGTGGAACAAAAGATTTACATTGGTTTGTGTACATGCATATACTTGGCCACTGGGTGTCAAATGTAGGCAAATGACAATCATTCTTTATCCATATCCATTTTAACATCACAAGGCCTATGCATCACATGTCATAGATTTCCAGGTCAGCCAATTCAGTCACTTTCATTTGTTGCATCAGCTAGATATGGGAATATTTTTCATGTGTCTTTCCAATGTACAGTGCATGCTCCACGTCTGCATCCTTAAAAGGATGCAACAAAAACTGGTCACAATCGAACAATCGTCCGAACCAAGCTGGGCAGGACAGGCCTTGCAACCACTTCCAAGACTACACGCCCACCAGCAGCAGGTACACTTGTAGTACAGAGGGGTTAGTGAAGAGGGAAGGCAGCCAGAGGAGACAGAAGAGGAGAAGCGTGCTGAAAGGGGCATTTAGATGGGGCCACCATAAGACTCCACCCCCACATCCCCCCACCCACCCCAACTGGAGTTCCCGGGGGAGAGACACAGTAGTACATACTGGCCAGAGAGTGGACTGTGTTGCGACTGCGCTGTTGGTGAGGAAACGCGCTGATTTTGGTACTTGGGCGACCTCCCTGCAGCACGCCAGAGACCTGATCAGACCTTTGGCAGCTGGGGACTGGCTCTGCTTTCTTTCCATTCCCTAGATCTGGACCTACAAGGCCCAGGCTTGAAGATCGTGAGGCCCAGTGCGTCGGAGACGCTGTCAGTGCCCTGGCTGCTCGCTCGTGCTACCTAAGGGCAAGCCGTCCGGGATACACCTGATCCTTATTGACCAACCATCAAATTAGGAGTGGCCCCCACCCCTCCTGGGGGCTGACTCCGCTCATCTCGTCACAAAGACGACTCGAGCCCGAGACTGGCACTATTAACACAGTAGTACATACCGGCCAGAGAGCAGACTGTGCTGCTGCTGCGCTGCCTGAGGAAACGCGCTGGTTTTGGTACTGGGGCGACCTCCCTGCTGCACGCCACAGACCTGATCAGACCTTTTACAGCTGGGGACTGGCTCCGCTTTCTTTCCATCCCCTAGATCTGGACCCCCAAGGCCCATGCTTGAAGACTGAGGCCTGGTGCATCGGCGACGCTGTTGGGGCCCCGGCTGCTCATGCTATCCAAGGGTATGCTGGCCGGGGTACATCTGATCCGTATTGACCAACCATCAAACTAGGAGTGTCCCCTCCCTCCTGGGGGCTTACTCCGCTCATCTCATTACAAAGAAGACTCAGGGCCCGAAACCAGCACTATTGCAATGCCGCGGGATCCACTGCGCCGGGAGGGGCCTGGCTGCTCGTGCTGCCTGTAGCCACCCGGGTACCTTGGGCTCGGACTCAGACTACGCAGTCACCGGAGGGAACTTAGATGGCGATCAAAGTTCTTTCACTGCAGGCTCCCTCTGCCCCCGAGTCGAGATCGCTGTGGGCCACCAGGGGTGTTCTATCTAGATGCTGCCTCTCTGACGTGGACGGGCCAGGACCCAGTGAAGGAGCAAGGTCTGCCGAGTACTACACTGAGACATTATACCTAACATCTGGCAAGGAATCCTGCAATGGAGGAGACCCCATCACATACCTACATTTTTATTTGTTCTTCTATGGTTTGTGCTAGTGCTCAGTTTTGGGTGACAGATGCCTCGGGGGTTAGAAGTATGGACTGGAGGAGTTGGGGGGACAAGGGAAGTTGTTTTTTGGGACAAGATTTACTGCACTACACCTAGACCACAGGAACCGTACTCAGATCCACAGCAGCACCACATACACTGTCTTTAACAGAGGCCACCATCACCTCCAATCTCTCCCCTCCCAACTTGCCCAAATTGTAGCTCACTCACCGGCACACTTACAACCCACATAACAAACTTTAAGCTATAGTCCTGGAACGTGAATGGCCTGTTGGTCCGCATTAAGCGCTCCGCCTTCTTGCGCTATACCAAGCATTTCCAGCCTCCAGTTCTCATGCATGAGACCCATTTGATGGGAGATCACTTTTTTTTCTCAGAAGGTTTGGTTACAACAGAATATACCACTCCGGGTCCATCTAGGGGTCCCGAGGAGTGGCCAACCTGCTACACACACGAGCTTCTCTTGGACAGTCACAAAATCCATGCAGATCCTGGTGGTAGATGCTTTGGGGGAAAGGCTCCTTTGAAGGAAAGCAGAATAACTTTGTATCAGTGTATGTACCCGGTTACGCACCATCTTCCACGTTGATCTCCATGACCACTGTCCTCTCGGGCCTGCCAATGGGTACCACCATCATAGGAGGTGATTTTAATGCAGTAATTAACCAGGAGGTCTACTTGACTGGTTTCCCTGGCCCAGGACGTACCTCCCACGCCTGCCAACTTGCAGCTTAGGTTGATGAGTTGGGACTGTGACACGTGGAGGATCTGGCACCCTCACAATGGGACCTATATGCACAACTCAGCGGCCTACAAAACAGAGTCACACATAGATATTATCCTCCTTCCAGCCACAGATCTCCACCAGGTAGCTGGAATTGACATCCTCCCTCAGACAATATCTGATGAAGCCCCCCTCACAATAAGCATAGGACCCACAGAACCCATCAAGAGACCCATGTGGCACCTGAATGCAAGATATCTCACTGATCAACAATGCGCAGAATACCTAGAGTACGAACTCCACTCCTACTTTTCAACCAAGCAGGGTACAGTGGATATGGCAGGAATAATCTGGGCAGCCAGTAAACCCGTAATCAGAGGATTAGCAAAAGGGTTTATTCTAGGCAGGGAAAAGAAGAAACTGGTGCAAGTTACAGCCCTTGAGGCCCAAATCAGCTTTTTGGATCGCCAAGCGCAAGCTCAGCCTGCCCCTGAATTTGCCCATTGTTTAGAAGTGGCCAGACCCCGATTGCGTCATATCTTGTTAAAGGAGGCCAGAGAATGTTGGAGGCTGACAACTAGGAGTCTATACGAGCACAGAGATAAATCCGGGAAGCTCCTGTACTTGCTGACCACCAGAGAGGTCGCTTCCATAATCCTACCCCAGATCATGGACGTGGAAGGCCGTCTACAGATGCGCACTCCTGACATATTGCACATGTTTGCCAAACTCTACCAAGACTTATATGCCCATAGATTGTGACCCCCGCAAGAACTGGAACATTCACTATTAGCAGATATTCTGCTGCACTCGTTCCTCCTTGCTGGCCCGGGGATCTCGGCCAACCAATTACAGCTGGCAAGACAGATACCGCGCTGTGTGAAATGATGGCGGGTAAACCACCCAGCCCTGATGAATTCCCCATGGATTACTACCAGAAATTCCAAGCCTAACAGATCCCTCAGTTGCTTGCTCTCTACGCAGAGGCAGCCACTAAAGGGACCTTCCCCTAAGAGCTCAACGTGCCCTTGATAGTGGTTAACCCTAAACCTGGCCACCCCCCAGATCTGTATGGATCCTACAGGACCATTTCCCTAATTAACTCGGAGATTCAGATATTTGCCAAAATCCTGGTTAACCACTTAAAACATACCCTACCTTACTTGATCCATAGAGACCAATGTGGTTTTATGCTGGGGCGTAGCACCTGGCATTGCATCCGTAGGGTCCAAGTGGCAATTTCTCAAGTATCCAAGCTCCAGCACCTGGCCGCTCTACTCCTAATAGACTTTAAGAAAGCCTTTGATACAGTTGACTGATCCTTTAAACACAGTGTCCTGAAGCACACTGGACTAGTGTTCCCCTTTGTAAACTTATTACGATCCTATAATACCAGTCTTCAGTGCAAGTCCAACTCAACGGGTCCCTTTCCGCTCTGTTTCTCATACAATGAGGGCCTTGTCAGGTTTGTCCCATCACACTTCTGCTATTTGCCCTGGTAATCGAACCCCTTGCAAGAATCACACGCTGTGACACACAGGTACAAGGGTGGTCCTGGGACGCCGGGCCTGAGGAGAGAATAGCGCTATACGCGGGTGATGTTCGGCTGTCCCTCACTGACCCACAAACTTCCATCACTCGGTGCCCGACCTTGCTCGGCCTGTATGAAGAGACCACTGGACACCGAATGAACAAATCTAAATCCCTGCTGGTCCCGGAAAGTGGCGATGTGAGTGTCTACTCCTGGCAATCCAATAACACAATACACCGTCTATCCTTGAAATTCCTGGGGATCCATACCTCTTTGCTTCCAGAGCTCAAAAGGCACCTTAACTTGGTACCCCTAATGACCGCTATGAAAAAGGACCTTCACAAGTGGATGCATTTCCTGCTCCACGTTTTGGGATGCATAGTCCTTTTCAAGATGATGATACTACCCCGCTTCTCATACAAGTTTCAAAACTTCCCACTCCCAATCTCGAATCAGTGGTTTCAAAATCTCAACTCCACCATTCGGTCTTTTTTGTGGTCGGGTGGTAGTGCCTGGATCGTATTTGCCAACTTTCAGCAATCCCCGTACGATGGAAGCCTGAGGATGGTAAATCTTTACTGTAAGTATAGGGCCTCACAGCTGATCGTTATTCATGGCTGGCTTAATGGCAGATGGGTTGACCGAGCCTATCGCAGAGAACTAACCCTTCTGGGCCTAGACAACAAAATGGGCATATTATATGGTGAGCCACAGTCTCTCCCAGAAATTACCCGGATGGCCTTCCTGTGCTGGAGATTTTCACTCCAACTGGGATGGGATCGTAAAACTTACGCTGTTCATTCCCCTGTGGAGGGGCAAGTGGTTGCACTACACAGCAGGACTGAAGGGGTTCCAAAAATGGGACACCATAAGCATCACAGTCGTCAGACATGTATGGGTAGGGGGCATATGCAGACATTTCAGAAGCTCAACTCGCCCAGACCCAACTTTATAAATATCTGCAATAACACCACGCCCTCACAGCCAACATTTTCGCAGACACTGAAATCCCAGAGTTCAGCCCCCTCAAGGCCAAATTATTGATGGAATAGATTACCTGGGGTGCTATCTCCTAGGTTTACCACTCTCTCATCATTAATGCCCCACGTTGGTTCGACACACTGAAACAGAGGTGGGCGGTGTGGGTCGGGGAAACAGATGACACAGAAAGGAGGAAAGATAAGATGCCTCCCCAGTCGCGGCCGGCATTAATCGCGCGGGGGTGGCTTTAATGAAATAATAAATAAAAAACCTACCTGTACGCCGGCCGGGTCCCGCGTTTTCTCGGCTTCTGCTCTTGCTCCTGCTCTCCTGCCTCCGGCAGGAACAGGAAGCAGGCAGCCTCCCTACCCTCCCCTGAGCCAATCACCTCGGTGCAATGGCAGTGTTGTGATTGGTGGGGACGCCACCCAGCCAGGGGCTTACGGGGAGGCCATGTTCTCCATGCAGGCTGCATTGCACCCTGCATGGAGAAAGGGCAGAGTGCGCATGACTGGTTTGGGCGGCCCCAGAGGGCCGACCAAACAGTCATTGCGCCCTCAGGAGTGGGCACACCACTCCTCCCCTGCTCGCAGAGCAGACCCGCCCGCCCACCCGCCCACCCACAACTAAACATAAAATGGTAATAACAGGAAGTTATTACCATTTTATGTTTCTGCTTCTCGCACTGCGAGAAAGCAGTGGGGCGACGCTCCTCCCCACTAGTGGAGGAGCCGTCCCTGTGCCTCCCCCGAGTGTTGGCCATCTCCACACGTTTTTGACTGATCCAGCTAAACTACCTTCACTTGACTTACATGACTGCTGTGCGACGCCATCAAGCTGGTAGAATCCCTCAGACCACCTGTTCCCGCTGTTCTGGAACCGATGCAGACTTATACCATGAGGTTTGGTCCTGCCCCGTGGTGGTTCGCTACTGGCGGAGGATAACACAAGAACTCTCACAGGTGCTTGACTGACCCCTGTATCGTGCCCCCAGGGTGGCCCACGAGTGGAGCGGATGTTCATCGGGGTTGCCTCTCTGGCTCCTAGCCTCTCTGGTTGCCAATCGTGATATCGCCCGGAGATAGAATTCCTCACAGTCCCCCTCATTGGCAGAGTAGAGAGCATGGGTGGACTGGTGTGCCCAACAAGAAGCATGGGAAGATATGGGGGAAATGGTGGGAGTACAATGGTTTGATCTGTAAAATCAGAAATGCATCTATTTGTGATGTGGCACTACTGGTGACAATGGTGCAATCTCTGTTGTGTGTTGCTGTTTCGAAAACAATAAAGCTCATTTATAAAAAATGTTTTTGAAAGGATCCGAAAACAACAATGACAACCACAGACATGCCCAGTTTTGAGCTTCTGGACTTGATGCAATATCCTGTCTATCCATATCTACTGAAACATAATGTGATGTGCATGTGTGTATGTATTTATATATATTTACGAGGACTGGAATATGTTTGCACACCAATGCTCTGAGAACCGGTGCTCTATGAGGACTAGGAAGCCGGTTCTCATGATTAGAGTGCTCACTTAAAGAGGGAAACTCTCGCCACACTGAGTAAAATGTCAGAGCATGCTGCATAATTCCCATTTTTCCACACAGTGTGTGATGAATATACGCAAGTGTGCTCGAAATATTCACTCTCTACACACACAGACAGTACAGTTGCTTAGGACATGAAGCAAGACAATCAGATCTGAACAGCTGTGTCTTCTAGGTCCTCAAATTATCAGTAAAAGCCTTAAAGTGTTTGTGACTTTGAGGGGTCCAACACTGTCAGCAGAAATCTAGGAGAGTTTTAAATGTCTCCTTTCATTATTCAGAAAGAGTATTTTAATGTATCCTATGTTTGCAAAATAAAACAGTATTATAAATCTGTACAGAGATTAAAAAGAGGGATTTTTTTTGTGTGTCAGAGTCAGAAGAAGGGGCAATTTTGAAGAATCTAGTATTACGTGTTGAGATGAAAAGTACTTTCAGAGGGCCAAACAAAAAGAGAATATGAATCACAAACAGCCAGTTCCATTTCCCCAAACTGGAGCTGTCCCTCCTAAAGTGGGACAGCTGGAAAATGTAAACACTTCACTAGAGAAATGGAACGAAAGACCTAAATTTCTATTGTAAGGCACTTGCCAAAACGTTTGAAGTGTCAGAAAGGAAACCCTGACAATTAAAAGTAAAGAATGGATCTTACACAGAACAGTAAAATGTGGAAACATATCAGTGATTTGAACGTTTAGCCACTGAGTTCAAAGGACGACCTCTGGCTGGCTAGTGCCTGCACCCCTACTCTTCATCATCATACTGTTGATCGCCTCTGGGCAGCTGGATCATAAACTGATTATGCATAATGTAATTTTAAAAAACGCCTTTTGATCGCTCTTTCCGGTCTAGAGATAATCACAGTCTGCACAGGTTGTGCTCAATGCAAGAGAGGAGTTCAAGAGCCTGCAATGCTTTGACAGGTCTTGGAACGGGACAGCATCTGGTAGTGATCTGTCGGATGGGGAGAGGGACTAGAGCTGTCAGAGGTCTGTCAGTTTAAGGGTGAGGAGCAGGGAAAGCAGTAGAAATCAGTAAAGGCATCAGAGATGATCACAGGAGCTGAAACGCTTGAGGTTGGCAGTGCAAATAGTAATGGGAGGGGAGGGGAGGAGACAGGGATCTATCAGAGTGAGAAAGAGAAGAACATGAACTGACAGGGATCTGTCACAGTGAAAGAGGCATGCTACAGCTGGCAAGGAGCAGGGAAGGTGAGAAGCAAGGAGCATAAGGACTTAGAGTGCAAAAATGAGGTAGAGGAGCATACATATGGAGTGGAGTGTTGAAGGGTGTGCAAACAGTGTTAACTATCCATGAAAGAGTGGATGGAAGGCTGCAATCTGACTCATTACTTCCGTGTCTTTGAAGATGCTCACCACCATGACTACTATAAAGTTTGGATGGCAAGTGGCACCTGAGACTCTGGCTTAGGTCCCGGTGGACTCACCCAGGAGAAACTCGCAGAGCACAGCATAGGGAAGTACGCTGGGCCCTCAGATCGTAAAAGGCTGACAAGTGAGGGGTAGCCCTCATTCCCATCTACATGCAATAATTAACCTCTTGCCCCTCAGGCAGCACATCTTAGGTTGGCATTAACCTGTACAGGAGTGGGCCAGTTCAGTGTGTTACCAGTACTCATGACACATAATACAAAATCATATATGAACATTGTTAGAGACTCCATCCTGGTCAGCAGGGTCCATGAAACCCAACAAGTGAGTCGCACACTGTTGTAATAACAACATCTACAAAGTAGGTTGGGTGCCATCCTTGCTAAGCTTTTCTATACAGAAATGACCTGTCACAGCAAGAAATAAGCAGCTCACCTTAAATATAGGCAATGGCTCTCCAGCAAGCCAACGAGTGCCATAAGCACTCTTGCTTGTGGAAACACATCATCACGCCATGCTTTACAGATTAGTCATAGGGGTTCAACTCCATGCATGTGAGGTAACATTGCTGAATCAGTTCACCATAGACCGGATCACCTACTCCCGCCCTGGAGATAGCTATCCAAATGCGCCCCATAACTACTCTGGGATGGCATAGCACAATAAAAGGTGAGGGTCAATCCCTCTCTCAACACGTACATCTAACTCCTGGGCTGTGCCAAGAATTCCATTCCAGAAAGGATGCGTGTTCGGCCAAAGCTGCAGGCCAATATCATGATCAGGTCCTTCTCCTAGGGGAGTAAAGGCTGATCCCACCCTATGCCATAAACTCTCCTCATGGTCTGTTAGATCTACAGTGAGTTGCAGTGCAGATCGCTGCCTAAACTGGAATCAGCTTGTTTGGGTTTTAGCATCTCTTCTACATTTGCAGCACCTCAAGCCTTTTGAGAACGAGGTCTCACCCAGATAATCCTGTGGAACCTACCTGCCAATGGTTTTACTTGCTTAAAATCAGACCATCCAGCCTTTGGGTTCCCAAAGGTGTCCTCCATCCTCCAGAAAACAGACAAGGGCTTTCTGAGAGAGATCTCAGTTCCCTCATGCCACCTCATGCTCGGCTGGTGCACTTCAGGATAGCACCATGGGAATAGCACCACCGGGATCCAGCAGCACTCGTGGGCAGGATTCCATTACCCTGCAGACACCAGGGCCCAAGGAGGTGGTCCCTGCATCATTGGCAGCTGTTCCTTGTTGTCCCACGTTGGCGCTTTAAAGCGCGAGTTTCTCTCCCGCATCGCGGGATGTGCTGGAGCAAAGCCCGGGCCAAGGGCGGGCCCATCTGAGCCCGCCTGTGGCCGGGCTGGGCTACCCTCCCTTGGATCCTGACAGTAGTGCTCTATATTGCGATACTTTATTATGTCTATTGTTTGATAATTCTGCCAAAAGTTGAAAGCCTCTATTACTTCCTGCTTTTACTTAGGCCTGGGGACTTGACTTTTCTAAGCCCTTTTTTTATTCCTCAGAAGGAGCCAGTTTTGTTGTACCCAGTCCTCCACACAGCGTCTTTTAGGGTTAACAAAATCTGTGGTGCTACGGTGCAACTTTTGGTAAAAACATTAGTGTAACACTATATGGGGAAAAGGAAAGCAGAGGAAGGGGCGCCTCTATCTTCTAAAGCTAAAAAGAAGCCACTGGCATCGGCCACTGGGAACTGTGTATTGGACCGTATTAACAATCTCACCACAGAGTGTGTGGCTATTGTAAACCCTCCCCTACCACAAAGTGGCAGTTCTCCCCCAGCCGTGGCCTCTAAGGGCATTCCCAAAGTGTTTCACAAAGCTAAGAGGGGACAGGGATTGTCATCTGAGGTAACACATTCTGATCCATTATTGCTATGTGAGTCTGTAACTCCCTTGGCAGATGATAATGACGCAGTAATTTGATGTCGAAATCGGTCCTCGATTCTCTGTCCTGATGTTGATGTAAACTAAGGGTCTTGTAGTGATGCTTCTAGAACCCCCACTCGGCAATGTTATTTTATGCTTCGCTTTTTGATGGGTGTCATAGGGGAGTTAAGGGTCCAGAAAGCCTTTCTGACATAGGTGGTAGTGAGTTTTGAGGAGAAGGAGAAGATGAAGAATAGTGCCATTGTCTCTGGGGAATTAGCGCGTGAAAGGTTGGATACACATGTGATTAATAACCAGGGGGTACCTCATGACGAGTCTTATTTCAAGCCGTTGCCTAGGGAAACCCCCACCACATTTCATCATTTTACCCCACCTCCAAGTTCCATATTTAGTTTCTACCATGGGGATGTCCAATATGGCCCTAGGGGGGTTGATTCGACTAGGAGGGTTTTTGGAGTTGGTCTGGGTGGGGACAAAGGCACCCCAACTTTGTGTTGCCCCCCCCGACAAATTCCCAATTGTTCTGTCCTGGGGAGGGGGGTGAGAAATGGATGTTATATATCCAACCAACAAGGAAATTCATAGGCACAAATCTCTCTTACATCAGTCACCAGGTTGCCCGATGGTATTAAGGAAGATCATGATTCACTGATAAACAAACTTAGACATTTGTTCCAGGTTGTTCCCCACTGCCATTCCATCATAAGAAGCGATATTGTGGGTGCTGAAAGATTGTGCAGCTCCAATGGAGAAAATGATAGAGCTAAGGGCCACTTCTCCCATAGGCACATAGTGGATGGTCTTATGGCAATGGATGCTAGAACTATTTCCCAGGCTAAAACTCGAATTGAGATCAAATACCGGAACCAGCAAATGGATGCTAGAACTATTTACCAGGCTAAAACTCGAATTGAGATCAAATACCGGAACCAGCAAATGGGTGCCAGTAGTGCTGCAGGTGATTTACCCCAGGCCAGAAGGGATGTTATCCTCAAAATAAATGGGTTTTTTCCTTGACTGACTACACTTGCTGCTGTTAATGATGGAGTCGATATAGTAGCCGCAGAGGAGGCCTCCAACCTCACCAGTGGACTTGCAGTGAATGTATCTGCAGTTGCCACAGATCCGGTGACCCACACTCCTAAATTGTCATTGACAGCCACCACGAAACTGGGGTCCTCCTCAACATTTGGCAAATAATAAAGGAGCTTTCTGGCTTTGTCGCCTGCCTCATAAATGCGTCACTGAGAGGTCATCAATGCGAGACTGGTTGCATCTAGATTCAACTGTCTCAGTTGAATCTTAGCAAACTCCAGCTGTCAAAGCATTTTCACATTGAGTTGGGTTATATAACTCTTTTCTAAACTGAGGAGTTTTATCTTAAAGAAAGCAATTGCCCCCTTCACGCTCCCTAGACTTATGATAAAGGTATGCCCTTGCCTTGCCTTGCCTCGATTACCACCTTGCATGCCCACAGAGTGCCAGCAAATTTGACGGAGTCTGTATTCAGTTGGAAATAGGAGCACATCTCCTCAAGTAGAAATCTAGAGAAGTCATCATTTATGACCCATCAGGCATACATGCACACCTTCCTCTCTGCTTATGGCCTATATGCAACGCCATTGGGGAGTGATCTGACACGCCTCCAGGAAGGACATGGAACATGAATACCCTGGCTAGATCCGCACCACAGAGGAAGGAATAATCGAAGTGGAGAAGAACCAATGAGACACTGAATAAAATGGATAGACCTGCTCTCCTGTTTGTCAAACCTGCCATGTGTCACATCGTCCCAATGAGTAGGGCCAAACAGGAAGGAGATCAGATCACCAGCTTTACCGATGACAGCACTGGCCATGTCATATTGCTTTCTTTCTTGTGGTGGTTGGGGGACGACAGAACAGACAACGGGGGAGACGGTGGGGTTGGGCAGCATGGACAATGGATGGGTGCGAGTTGAGAGGAATGAAGCAACACAGACAATTAGAAAAGAAGCAACACGGACAAAGGTGGGGTGTGGGAGGGTAATAAGCAACATAAAGAAGGGGGGTGAGAAGGAAAGAAGCAACACGGACAACAGGTGGTTGGGAAGAAGCAATGGGAGGGGAAGACGCAACGCAGACGGGAAGTATAAAGAAAGAAAAATAATACCTGAATTACAACGAACAGAGGATGGATACTGGAAGGACATTAATCAAAGTAAATCAATCGGTACTTGGGCCATGCTCCAAACAAAAGAACAGGAAGTGGCATTGTCAAGCGCTGGCCAATTAGAAGGCAGCAAATAAGAGTGACAATGAAGCCAATAAGTGATAAGCAATGGGTGGGCTCCTAGCCCCTTTAGTACACACTATGTGTCAGAGCAACAGCACATGTGTTGTCAGCAGGCGAGACCGAAAAAGGACTCAGGGCAGTCATAAATGGACTCGAGTTCAGACCAGGACTAAGTATAGCATAAAACATGGCCAATCCTTAGTAAGGCAACACACTCCCATAGAAAATAATTGAGGTAGAGACTTGAAATAGTACCCCATATGAAATAATGTTAAAAATTTTTAACTCATTTCTACTTTTTAAAAATGTGTATAAATAACTTAATGTTAAAAAATTATATACAAATAACAATTAAATAGTATTTTATTATAAAATATTTTAATAACTTTTTTAATTTAAACATAAATGTAACTATATAAAAAAACAATCATTCATTTAAATTCTATACATAACTTTTAGTGATTTTTAAATACATAAATAAACACAAACTTTACTTTAGGGGTGATTTTTAAATCTTTAAAAAATAATTTTATTTAATTTAAAATATTTTAATTAATGAAGTTTATTTCAAAATTAAGTTTGTTCGACATTCAAAATAAATATATAAATGTATTTAATTTAATATTTAACATGAAATTGTTTTGGATTTTTGTTTTTTTAAGTTCAATACGCTTTTTCCCATACTTTACCATAGGAAGATCTTCACCTGGTGGCTTTGATTTCCACTTACATGTGAAAAGTAACTAGCAATAACTTTGCTTTGTAAATTTGGTTCCACCACCTGGTTTCAGGGATTGAGAACTTGTAAGTCTAAACTTTGTAGTAAATTTACACTTGTAAACGGTGACCACGCAAAAGTAGTGAATTTACCAGAAAGTGTAAGAGTAAATTTACACATGTCCACTTACTCACCTGTAAATGTATCTTTTTGAATAGCCCTCATAATGTATATGGAGACGGTATCGGGGAGGTCAGGATTGCACAGGACAAATGACCTAAACCAGGTCAGATAAATAAGTATAATCTCAGCTACATTTTAAGCATACATCTTTCCTTGGCCCCTTCCTTGGCCTTCAGTGACCTTTTTTCCCAAAGCATGAATCATAAAGCTGTGCATCTTCCACTGCTCTTTAAGATACACAGGGCGAAGACTTATGCACAAATCTGTATGGCTAGGACACACAGTAGCTGTGCAATATGGTGCCAACATGTTTTTTGAAGAACCAGAAAGCAAACAAAAAAAAACATAAGGTAAATAAAATAAAACAGCAAAAAAAACAGAAGCAAATTAAACTTGCTACATAAACACATGGCAACGAACACTAAGAAGGAAATAATAGCAAAATGTAAAATAATCACATACGAAAACATTTGAGCACACACTAACACAAATACTGTCAGAGCTACACAGAGACTATTAGCATTTTTGTGGCTCATGAACCAATCACTAGGGTGAAACCGGTCCTGGGTTTCTTGTGTTGAGGTTCAGGGAGGACCTGGCTTGGTAGTTCAGGCTGGTCTGTTCCCATGAGGAACAGGGTCAAGACTGATTTGCACATGGCTGGGTCCAAACTGAAGTGGCATGGTGAGCAAAAGAAAGATGGGGGTGTGTTACCCGAGCGACTGCCTGTGGTTAGACTTATTGCAAGCCACCTCCGATCGCCTTTTGTGCGTTTCATGTACCACCCTAAGTGTCATGGGAATGCCCAGACGTGACATGCTCACACTGTGTGAATGGAGCCAAGCTGTACCTGACTGATGTACTATAACTTATGCAAAACCGGTCCTGGGTTGCTTGTATTCCAATTCAGGGAAGACCTGGCTTGGAAGTTTGGGATGGGCTGTCCCATAAGGAACAGGGTCAAGACTGATTTGCGTATAGCTGGGTCCAAACTGAGGTGGCATGGTGAGCAAAAGAACCATGGGTTGGAGTGCTACCCAGAGCAATTGCCAGTGGTTAGACTTATTGCAAGCAGCCTCCCATCATCTTTTGTGTGTTTCATTTTTGTGGATCAACAAAAACTGTCAAAAGACACAACACCCAAGCTTTCGGATGTTAAATATTCCCCTTCAATATTACACTGATACTTGAATATGTTGATCACATTTGTAAAAATACCCAATAATTTTATTAAACTGCATTGTGTTGGTATTTAATGGTAATTAATACTGAACACAAAACACAAACGCACTAGTGGACCGCATCTAAGGAAGCTCCAACAGCTGCAAGATCTTCTTGATCGTCAAGGATTTTACCGCGCTCTCAGCCACTGTCAACAACAATGCTTCCTCCCAACAACTCTGCGACAACCTATCCAACTTATTCCACAGAAAAATCTCAAACATCTACAGCAACTTCCCACACCAACACAACCCCAGAGAACTCATCGTTAACCTTCCCACCACCAACCAAGAAGCCCACCTGACCGAAAGGAGAACCCTCACAAGAAACAACACAGCAGCAATCATGCGAACTGGCCACTCATGGGCCCCAACGGACCCATGCCCCCACCACATCAACAACCTGGGAACATTACCCATCAGCACCACCCTGACCCACATCATCAACACCTCCATCAAGTCCTCCACTTTCCCGGATGAATGTAAACTTGCAGAAATCAACGCCCTCCTCAAGAAGCCCACAGCCAAACTGAATCAACTGATCAACTTCCCACCCATCTCCCTACTCCCCTATCCAGCCAAAGTGATTGAGAAGGCCATCAACAAGCTACTCACAACCCACCTCGAACTTCACCTTCTTCTAGACAACACTCAGTCAGTATTCAAAAAGAACCACAGCACCGAAACAGCACTCATCGTGCCACTATGACATTCGATTAATCCTGGACCTAGGAGAAACAGTGGCCCTCATCTTGCTCGACACTGTCTCCCACAACAGCCTACTCAAAAGGTTCCTCGAGATTGGAATACAAGGATCCGCTCTCAAATGGATCTGTTCCTTCCACAAAGGAAGAACCCAAAGGGTCAGGCTGCCACCCTTCACATCAGAGACCAAGAAACTCATATGCAGAGTCCCACAGGGATTGTCCCTCTGCCCCACCCTTTTCAACAAATGCATGAGACCGCTCGCCAACATCATCCGATCACAAGACATCACCGTCCTCTCCTACACTGATGATACCCAACTCATCCTCTCCCTGACAGCGAAGGCAATCACCATCAGAACCAACTTCACCAACTGCATGATCATGGTAACAGACTGGATGCGAACCATCTGCCTGAAGCTCAACTCCAACCAAATGGGAGCACTGGTGTTCGGCAACAAGACCTCCCCTGGGGGGACTCCACCTGGTTGCCAATGGAGCTAGGACCAACACCCACACCTACAGACCACACAAGAAATCTTGGGATCATCCTAGATGAAAGCTCAACATGACCGCTCAAGTCAACACAGTGTGCACCTCCTGCTTCCACACCCCATGCATGCTGCTAAAGATCTTCAAAAGGTTGCATAAGAATACCAAACGACTGTCATGCAAGCACTCATCACCAGCAGGCTGGACTACAGCAACACTCTACGTTGGAATCTCCAAACAACTCCTACACAAACTCCAGACCATACCATCCAGAACACTGCCACAAGACTCATACTTGACCTACCACTCCGCACTCGCATCACACTGCAGCTCAGGAAGCTTCACTCCCTCCCCATTCACAAGTGCAGCCAATTCAAACTTCTCACGCACACATACAAAGCCCTACACAGCACAGGACCAGAATACCTAAACAGCTGCATACACTTTCACCAACCCACCAGACACCTACGATCTGCCTCGCTCTCACTTGCACACACTTCCCACATCCACAAAAGCAGAACTGGAGGTCGGTTATTCTCCTACATCGCACCAAAGACATGGAACGACCGCCCTCAACACATCAGAGTCTCCTCCTCACTTCTTGAGTTCCACAAGAAGCACCTTGGGGACTACACACCTGCCCAAGCGCCTGAATATCCTCTCAGGTGATTAGTGCACTAAGCAAATCAACATAACAAAAACAAAAAGAAAGAAAAAAACGTTATCTTACTGTAGTTGATGGGCACATGTTCAGGATGGCGTGGTTCTTTCACTTTGAATGATACATCACCAATGTTAACTGTGTCACCTGTAAAGCATAAAGTCAGAATTAAAATCAGTACATCTATGTAAACTACTAGCATATGAAACCCTGTACTTTCTGCAACCGCTTCTACCAGTATAGTGATAGATGCTACCTAAAAATCAAATTAGTAATCCTTTAGACTGTGAGTCAATTTGCTGGGATTCTGCTGTCTAAAGATACTAGAGGTTATGATATTAGCAGTCATTCAATCAAATGGTTTTTAGTAAAAACATTTTATAACCTTTCATAGGAATGAATTTACAAAGAAATCTTAAGTTAAATCTGTAGTAATATCACAATTACTGTGTGCTGTAATATAATTCGCTGACCTTTTCTAAATGAGAGACTTAAGGGAAATGTTAATAACCCTGTAAGCATTTGTTCATGAAATGCAGTGCTGTAGATTCACATGCTGTGCATACTCCTGCCATCTAGTGTTGGGTCCGGATGTATGCAAGTTGTTTGTCTTCGAAGAAGTTTTTTAAGTCACAAGGTACTGTGACTCCTCCTCTTGGTGATAAAGTGCATTGTCATTGACTCCATTGTCAGACTGTTTTCCCGCACGAAGGGTGAGGATGGAATGTGAAGCGAAGCGATATATGTAGAAAGATGTCCATGCATAAGAGGAAAGAAAGATAGTTAAAAAAATTACTAGAACAGCCACAGGTGCCGGGGAGGAGGGTGGACGCATGTGTATCTACAGCACTACATGCCACGAACAGATGCTTACAAGGTAAGTAACATTTTCCATTCGAGGCAAGTGTGGCTGTATATACACATGCTGTGCACAGACTGTAAATCAGTCCTCCCAAAAAGCGGTGACTATCCCATGGGTGTTGCAGTAGATTGAAAGAGTGTACAGAGAACTGTCTGACCAACATTAGCTTGTTGGCGGGCTATGACATCCACATAGTAATGCTTTGTGAAAGTGTGTGGTGTAGACCATGCTGGTGCTTTATATGTATCAGCTATTAGGAAGAACGCCAGGAAGGCCATAGAGGCCCCCTTCTTCCGAATGGAGTGTGCCCAAGGAGGAGTTAGTTTGAGACCTTTTAACTTTAGCATAGCATCTCTGGATGCATTTAACTATCCATCTGACAATGTCTGACTTGGATATAGAGTTCCCTTTGTGGGGTTTGGAGAACGCAACAAAAAGTTGTTGTGTCTTTCTAAAAGGGCTGGTTCTGTCAACAAAGTACATCAGGGATCATTTCACATCCAAAGTATGCAGAGCTCATTCCGCAACTGAATCAGGTTGCAGGAAAAAAAATCAGGTAGCTCAATGGCTTGATTAAAGTAAAAGTGAGAGACTTCCTTAGGGAAGAATTTATGTTGATACGGAGGACAACCCAATCCCTATGTATTTGGAAGAAAGGTTTTTCCAGGGTTAATGCCTGAAGCTCACTAACAACGCTGAGTGAGGTGATAGCAACCAGGAATGACACCTTCCACGATAGGAACTGAAGGGGGCAGAAGTGGAGGGGCTCAAATGGAAGACCCATGAGTCGAGTGAGCACAACTTTGATATTCCATGAGGGTGCTGGTGGTACCCGTGGAGTTATGACTCAGTTGATCCCTTCCATGAAAGCGCTAATGACCGGTATCTTGAAGAGAAAGATATGTTGTATATTTTGAAGGTATGCAGCCACAGCGGCCAGATGTAACCATATACAGGTAAAGGCTAGGTCAGAAACCTGCAAGTGGAGTAAGTAGCACACAATGTTCTGCACTGTGGTTTTAAAAGGGTTAATATCTTTAAAGTGACAGTATCAGACAAATCTTTTACACTTGGCTATATAGCAAACACAGGTGGTAGGTCTGCATGCTTAATTGAAAATGCTCATGCATTCAAGTGGAAGAGTAAGGTACTCAAATTCTATGACCTCAGGAGCCAGATTGAAAGATTCGGGGATTTGAGATCTGAGAGTCCGATTTGTCCATGATTGTAGGTGAGAAGGTCCAGCATGTTGGGGAGCTTATTGTGCAGAACCAGAGAGAGTTTGAGCAGCGTCATGAACCAGGGCTGACACGCCCATGTGGGGGCCACCAGGATGAGGCTGAGGGACGTCTGCTGAAACTTCTGACCACAAATGGAAGAAGGGGGAGGCAGAAAAGCATATGCAGAAATCCCTGACCAGTTCATCTATAGTGCATTGCTGCTGGACTGTGAATGTGGGAACTTGGAGGGGATGTTTGGGCATTTGGCGTTTTCTGCTGTTGCGAACAGGTCTATCTGAGGGAGCCCCATCTGTGAAAGTATTGGAGGAGGAGTTGCGGGTGGAGTTCCCACTTGTGGACTTGTTGCTGTATCCTGTTGAGGAAGTCGGCAAAATCATTGTCCAACCTTGGAAGCTACTGCGCCAACAAATGGATTTTGTGGTGGAGTGTCCAATGTCAAATGATCTGGGACAGCTGCTTCAGTTATGGAGAGCGTATCCGTTCATGTTTCTCAAGTTAGTACATGGCTGTCATACTGTCCGTCCAGACAAAAACAACCTTGCCGATGAGGTGCGGTAGGAAGGCCTTCAGTGCTAGTTGCATGGCTAGAAACATCAGGTAGTTTATGTGGAGGCCCTGATGTCTGGGTTCCCACTGAGTTTGAATGGTGAGATCTTGTTAAGTGTGAGTCCCAACCAGTCAGGGAGATGTTCGATGTAACAATCCTCTGCGAAACTGGGTCTAGAAAAAGTCTTCCCTGCAACAGGTTCTTGGTGTTTCACCACTTCAGAGGGCAACAAGTGTAGCAGCCGATCAACACTAGATCGTCCCAGTGATCCTCTGCTTGAGGCCATTGTTGCGCTAGGCATTCCTGCAACGGACGTATATGTAGCCTGGCATAAGGAACTATGGCAATGCAGGAGGTCAACATCCCTAGGAGGCGCATGACTATTCTGTTAGTTGTTGATTTGGTTGAAACAGAGGGAGTAGTGCTTGAAAGGACTGAACCCTGGCAGGGTTTGGATAGGCTATGCCTAACTCCAAGTTCAGAATAGCTCCTAGGTAGGGTGGGATCTGGAGGGGTTGAAATTGGGGTTTTGGAGCGTTGATGGTGAACCCTAAAAGATTAATCAGATCTATTGTGACCTGTGTGTGTTTGCAGTACTGCTGGTCGGTGGCACTTTTGATCAGCCAGTCATTCAAGTATGGGAATACACAGACGCCTTGTCTGTGCAGGTTTGCGGCCAACACAAGGCACTTGGTAAACACCTGAGGTGCTGTAGTGAACCCAAAGGGAAGCACTTTGAATTGGTAATGCCTTTCACTGACCACAAACCTGAGATACCGGCGATGAGCCGGATGTTGGTATGTGAAAATAGGCATCCTTGAGGTCGAGTGCGGCCATACAAATCGCCTTGCTGGAGAAGTGTAATGACAGCATAAAGAATAACCATATGAAAATGTTCTAACAGGATGTGTTCGTTCAGGAGCCTGAGGTCCAAAATGGACTGGAGGGATGCATCTTTCTTGGGTATCAGAAAGTATAGTGAGTACAATCCTGTGCCTTGCTGATGGCGGGGGGGGGGCAGCTTCTATAGCTCCTTTGAGGAGGAGCGCCTTGACCTCCTCCTTTAGTAGCTTTTGGTGTTCTGCTGAGAGTCTGTGTTTGTGAGGTGGAATGGTGGGAGGCATGGAAGTGAGCTCCAGACAATAACCATGTTGGATAATATTCAATACCCACTAGTCTAAGGTGACAGTTTGCCATGTGGGATAGAAGCCTTGTAGGTGCCCTCCGACTGGTGTTGTGTGATAGGGGGGAAGAAGGGGAAAGTCAGGGTTTGGTGATAGTTGCAGCTGCATTTGGGGAGCTACCCTTGCCTCTGCCTTTAGATTTGCCACCCCTATAGGACCCTAAAAAATAACCCTGGGGGAGGATTGTTGGCCATGGGTGCGCTGATGAGATGTGGAATCTTCAGGAGAGGTGGTCTTTGAGCCTCCACCGTAAGGGGTGCGGTGAAAGGCACCGCGGGGAGCGGGTGTTTGAAGTGCCCCCATTGCTTTGGCTGTCTCCGTATCTTTTTTGATCTTCTCTAATGTTTGGTCCACTTCCTGGACCAAAGAGATGCTCACTGTAGGACTTGGCCTTTTTGGTTAAAGTTCCCTAAACTTTTCGCTTTCCCCCTAGACCGTTTTCCTGACCTAGAGATGCCAATTTAGATGCTTTGGGTACTTTGCCACTGCTGATCAGTGTCAAAGTACAGGAGTTCCCTATGTAAAATGTAATGGTGATTGGTTGGCCATGATTGGTATGTTTGCCTTACTAGTAAAGTCCCTAGTGATGTGCACTGTGTGTGCAAGGGCTAGTAATGCAAAGGTGCGCGGAGAAGGGAACTCAGGCCTTCAGTGTAGGGCCTGCGCGCAGAATGCTAAGTTAGCATGTTGTCCTGACAAGTGCAACCACTTGTCAGGCCTGACCTTCCCTTTTACATACACACTGGGCACCCCTGTGGTAGGTCCCAGGTAACCCCTGGGCAGGGTGCAGTGTAGGTAAAAGGCAGAACATAAACTGAGGTGTGTGTTATGTTCTGACAGTGAAAAACTCTCCATTTCGTTTTTCACTGCTGAAAGGCCATTCTGCCCATAGGACAGAATGGGGGAGGCTGGGTGTTGTGTTTGTTAGCCTAGTTTCCTGTCAGTTTATAATGGAGAGGTGAAGTTTGGTATGTATGAACTCACAGTGTCATAATGCATCTTTCTGTGAAGGTGGTTTTGTCACTGTGTGTTTATAAGCCACTCTTTTAGAAAGTGGCTGAGTTTTGTGCTCTGAGCATTTCATTGTGTCTCTGAAATGTGGATTGTCTGTCTAGAACTGAAAGGTGAGAGGAGCTGGGAGAGGTCTTGACCCAAGGAGGGGATGAGATGGCACCAGGCTGCCCTGCATCTGGAGAGTAGGGGGGAGGAGAAGTCCGGGAGGTGAAAAGGCCTGGGCCGAAGCTATAAACCAATTGACCCATCTCCTGCTGAGTGATTAAGGATCCAGACCCCCAGTATCAAAGGGAGAGAGGTGACACTGGGAGGAAGACACCCAGAGTTGATTTAGGGAGGGGTCAGGGACCCCTGAGCACATACAAACTTCAAAGACATTAAGGGGTATAACTATGAGAGCTGAAGCCCCTGAACGTTGGAATGAAACAGATATGGATTGAGACTGAAAAGGCTTGGACCCATTCTGTGGTCAAGAGGAACCTCTGCTAAAGAAGGAACAACTGAAGAGACTGCTGTGGATAGATCAATCCTTGCTTCGTGATCTGGGGCTGGTCTGCAGTTTGCTGTTCTAACTAAGGAAGAGGCTGTTGGGACTGTGCTTGGAGGCGCTGGGTCCCCCTGCTTGAAGAAGACTGTGCTTTGTGCTGTGTCTTGAAACCCCAAGGGCCCGAGGTGAGCTGGCTCCCTGTTTGGAAATACAGGATCATAAAAGTTTCCGGAGAAATCCCAAACAACGCGGTGTGCGCGTGCTTTTTGTCCGCTTGAGACCCTCAGAAGTTGTGCCTTGTGATCGTGGGCACGCAGGAGTAAGCTAAGTCTCAGACGCGCAGAGTGCTTGTCGTGGTGCATGCCAAGGCGTTGGTGAGGAGCGTCTGGTCGTGGTGTGCACGGGGAGACGAGGTGAAGCTCGGACGCGCAAGGGTGCGTGTCGTGGTGCAGCCCGGGTGTTGGTGAAGAGTGCCTGGGCCTCGTGTGCACCAAAGGAAGAAGCGAGACTCAGACACGCAGTGTGCGTGTCGTGGTGCAGCCAGGGCGTTGGTGAGGAGCGCCTGGACATCGTGTGCACCAAAGGTAGAAGTGAGTCTCAGACGCGCAAGGGTGCGTGTCGTGGTGCAGCCCGGGTGTTGGTGAAGAGTGCCTGGGCCTCGTAGGCACCAAAAGCAGAAGTGAGTCTCCGACGTGCAAGAGTGCGTGTCGTGTTGCAGCCAGGGCGTTGGTGAAGAGCGCCTGGACATCGTGTGCACCGGGAGAAGAGGCGAGGCTCCAACGCGCAGGGTGCGTGTTGAGGTGCAAGCGGAGCGTTGGTGAAGAGTGCCGGATCATCGTGAGCACCGGATAAGAGGCGAGTCTCAGTCGCGCGGTGTGCGTGTCGAAGTGCAACCTGAGGTGCTGGTGAGGAGTGCCTAGTGAGGGTGTGCACCGAATTGAAGTGAAGTCTCCACAGTGCTGAGGGCGGGTCTCGGTGTGGACTGAGACATCCGGAGTGAGGGCCAAGTCATTGGGGCCCTCGGAGTCAATAAGCAGCGGCCCGGACCGGCAGCCACAGAAGAGCTGAGCCGCCGACCCGAGTCCGCCGCAACCCGTGACGGAGTTCTGGATCAAGGCCCAAGTCGCTGACGTCGGGGAGGAGAGTGGGATCACGCCCCACGAGGTAACGTGGATCAACACCTGGGGTGGGGTGCGGGCCCGGAGGGACACTCTCTCGGCCTCCCGCTTCCGTCAGCTGCCCGAGCCGTTCCTTCGGCTCGGATCCCGGCCCGTGCTGACCCAAGACGGGGCAGTACTGGGGCCGGAGTGGGAAGCAGTACTTTTTGTGTCATCATTTGATCCATAACGAGGGCACTGTTAACGGAGCACGTAAAACTGTCGTATTACACTTTGCATTATTGCTGCTAACGAACTATCGAACTGTCGTATGACGCCTGACCTCATTTGTGCCTGACGAACTTTATGCTTGGTGCGCTACGCACTGCGTTATTTCTCCCTTGCATATTACCTGATTGTAACGTGGCGCATTGCATGATTTCTTCAGTGCACAGTATCTGAGTATAACGTGGCACAGTGTATTATTTCTTCATTGCACTGCACAGGATTGTAGCGTGACGCATTGCTTTGTTTCTTCCTGGTACAGGGCATGCTGGTGGTGATACGCATTGCATTATTCCTTCAATTGCAAAGTACATGATTGTGGCGCTACGTATGGCATTGTTTCTCTGTTGCACAGTATAAGAGAATATCGTTACGCATTGCAGTATTGTTTCCTTTTGCAACCTGTGTTATTCTAGCAATACGACTTGCCTAACCTTTTGGGAAACGATTAGAAAAGAGCTTAACTGTTGGTTAGAAGCGGTGGTTGGGATTAGAACCTACCAACCCACCGGAAAGAATACTACCCATTCTTATATATGCTGCTTTTGTATCGTGTGGTCGTATCGTATAATTTCTTATATAAAGATTATACTCATTTTATCAATACTCGTGTGGAGTCTATTTGTGATGACATCATGGGGTTACTGGGAGCATGGTTGCACATACTGAACACTCGTGCCTTGGAGATAAGCCTGGCTGCTCGTGCCAAGCTACTAAGGGGGTGAGAGCAGGGCTATCTCAGACGGTGTCCTTACTTAGCATAACGTTGAAGCGAGGGGTCGGGAACGCACGCCTCCAGCATTTTGTCGCGGCGGTAAGCGATAAGGACCTCCACTTCCAACATTTGGCGGCAGAGCGGTGGGATTCGATCCTAATAGAAAGTAAACGCGTATGTGCAAAATCACTCACAGTAATTGGTGTTCATCATAAATTGATTGTAGACCGCAACACAACAACATATTGTTTTTGATTTGGTGGTTCTAGTGTTGAGTAACCTTTAATCCACACATCATGTCTCAGGGGGAGAGCCAGATAGCCGGTGAGGCTGAGATTGCAGAATTGGAGTTTGACATTGAGGCACTCTTTACCTACAAGGTTGATCAGTTGAGGAAATTCTGCAGGGCTTTGGGATGTCCCATGAAGAGTAGCACCACGAAGGAGGAGCTGCAGGTGGCCTTGAGGGCCTGGTGGGAAACCAAAGAGGCTCAGGAGACAGGTGATGGTGAGGTGGATGAGGATGACCCAGGGAATGGATTTGGTCCACAGGATTTGCCAGTGGAGGGACCAGCCGGAGGGGCTGGCAGTAGCCATTCAGGGAGGAGTTTTTCACCAGAGGAGTTGGAGGAAAACCAAAGGGTCAGGCTGCATGAGTTGGAGGTGTTAAAACTTAAAACTCAAGCAGAGGAGAGCAGGAACGCTCTTGCGTTGGAAGAGAAACGGCTTCTCTTCGCTCATGAGTTAAGCATGAGGGAACTGGACATTAAGGGTAGACAAGCCGGGCCCAGTTCAAATGGTGGCAGCACATCACCAGTGCCAGGAGGGAAGGTGTACATTCCCAAGGATTTAGTGCGAGATTACCAGAGAGGTGATGACATTTATGCGTGGTTCACGGCATACGAGATCGCACTAAGGATGAATGAGGTACCTGAAAAGCATTGGGGGGCGGGCCTATGGAAACACTTTGAGGCTTCAGGGTGGGACGTTCTGACACCCTTAGAGAGGGCGGGAACCCTGACCTATGCCAACATGAGGGAGGCTTTATGCCTCCAGCATGGGCTCACTCCTGAACAATACCGGCAGAAGTTCAGGGCCTCCAAGAAACTAGAATCCCGTACTTGGGTAGAATGTGTGAATGAGTACACACGGGCACTGGATGGTTGGATGCTGGGCAGCAAGGTCAATGATTTTAAGGGCCTCTGCAATTTAATCAGTTGGGAACACCTGAGTAGCCTGTGTGTTCCAGAGCTGCGCCAGCATCTATTGGATAGTACGTTGACTGATCCCAGTAAGCTTGCTGAGGAGGCGGACCGCTGGACTAGTACCCGGGTCCACAAGGGGATTGGGAGTACCACTGCCAAGAGTGCGCAGGGTCCCCCGCCAAAGGTGGGGGAGGACAAGGGTAACCACAAGGAGTCCCCTAAAGGACCCCAAGGTAGTTCCCCTAAGAAAGGGTCCCAGTCTCCCAAGGCCAAGAGGGCCTGGGCCTTCAAGGGCAAGAAGGAGCCCCGAGGTCCGCCTACGTGTTACTTCTGTAAGGAAGTGGGTCATATCTCCCCTAAATGCCCCAAAAAGTCATCTGCACCCACTGGTGCTCCAACACCTGGTTTAGTGAGTGTAGCGTTGTGGGAGGAACTGAGTCCTTGGAATGGGGAGGAGCAAGCAATTATGACCCTGGTCTCCTTGGGAGACCGAGAGATGGTCCAGGAAATCCCTCTGCCTGAGAACACTAAAAAATACTGGCAGTGGGTGACCATCAATGGACGGAGGGTGGAGGCTCTGAGGGACACCGGAGGCAGTTTGACATCTGTCAGGTGTCAGTGGGTGTCTGAAGAGCAAGTAATTCCCGATGTGCTTCACCCTGTAATGTCCGCAGACAATTCAGTGCGCCTCTGCAAGGTGGCGCTGGTTCCCTTTGAATGGGGAGGGGTCTCGGGTTCCTTGAAGGTAGTGGTAAGTCCGTCAATGCCTGTAGACTGTCTGCTCGGGAATGACCTGGAGAGTTCCCCCTGGAAGGAGGTGGAGCGCCAGGCACATTTGGAGATATTGGGTCTACCTGAGTGGGCTTGTGTGACCACTCGGTCTATGGTAGCCAGTAAAGGTATTCAAGAGAACCTGGAGCCTGAAACAGTGGCCCAGGTACCTGCCAGTAAGAGAAGCGGCAGGGGGCGCGGCAAACCGGCCCCCACGGTTCCCATGGTTCAGGAGAAGGCACCCTTTGAGGGGGATGCCCTTGAGCCTAAGGGGGAACAAGTGGCTGAACTAGGGGACCTACCCGGGCTGACCGAATGGCAGCAGGATGGGGAGCCCTCCAGGGAGGAATTCTGTGAGGAGCAGAAGTGCCCTTCTCTTGTGGGTTTGCGGCAGCAGGCAGCAAACCAGGCAGCAGGTGATCAGTCGGGATCACACTTGATTTACTGGGAAAATGATCTCCTGTATAGTGAGCCAAGGGTGGCTGAGTCGGGGTCAGCCCGGGCGCTGGTGGTGCCCCAGCGCTTCAGAGCCTTCCTATTGGGGTTGGCTCATGATGTACCTTTGGCGGGACATTTGGGGCAGGACAAGACCTTTGAGCGGCTTGTCACCCACTTCTACTGGCCCCATATGCGCAATAGTTCTGATACTCATTGCAGGACCTGTCAGACTTGTCAGGCGAGTGGTAAGAGTGGAAGGAAGCGAAAGGCTCCCCTCCAACCTTTCCCTGTGGTCAGCACACCCTTTGAGAGGGTGGGCATAGACATTGTGGGGCCTCTGGATCCCAAGACGGCCATGGGCAACAGGTTCATCCTGGTCTTGGTGGACCATGCCACCCGGTACCCGGAAGCCATCCCTCTACGGACGGTGACGGCCCCCGTGGTGGGCCGTGCACTGATGGGGATTTTCTCCCGTGTGGGGTTTCCCCAGAGAGGTGGTGTCCGACAGGGGTACTAATTTCATATCACGGTATATGAAATCTCTGTGGAAGGAGTGCAGTGTAACTTATAAGTTCACCACACCTTACCACCCCCAGGGCAATGGTTTGGTTGAGAGGTTTAACCGGACCTTGAAGGGCATGATTATGGGTCTGGAAGAACCCATGAGGCGTAAGTGGGACGTCCTCTTGCCATGCCTACTGTTTGCCTATAGGGAGGTGCCACAGAAGTCATTGGGGTTCAGTCCCTTTGAGCTCCTGTATGGGCACCCGGTCAGAGGACCTCTGAGTTTGGTGAAGGAGGGCTGGGAGAAGACTCCTAGTAAACCCCCCCAGGATGTATACAGCTACATGCTGGTCTTCAGGAACCAAACTAGGCGTTTCAGGCACCTCGCTCAGGCGAACCTGGAAGCTAGCCAGGAGGATATGAAACGGTGGTACGACCAAAATGCCACTCTCGTTGAGTTTCAACCTGGGCAAAAAGTGTGGGTGATGGCACCAGTGGAGCCTT
The DNA here is from genome assembly GCA_963921515.1 of Calotriton arnoldi. Taxonomy (NCBI): domain Eukaryota; kingdom Metazoa; phylum Chordata; class Amphibia; order Caudata; family Salamandridae; genus Calotriton; species Calotriton arnoldi. The sequence continues at coordinate 1,941,595 of CAWUFW010000670.1, forward strand.
GCGCGCTCCAGGACAAGTGGACTGGGCCTTATGAGGTGGTGGAGCGCAGGAGCGAAGTGACCTACCTGGTGGACTTCCGGTCTCCTAGGAATCCTTTGAGGGTTCTCCATGTGAACTGCCTCAAACCGCACTTTGAGAGGTCTGAGGTGACCATGCTCTTGGCTACAGACGACGGGGTGGAAGAGGAGAGTGAACCCCTTCCTGACCTCCTGTCAGCCAAGGAGAAGGATGGGTCAGTGGATGGGGTGTACCTCTCGCCTACCCTGACCCCGGAACAGCGGAGGGACTGTCGCCAGGTATTGGGTCAGTTCGCCTCCCTGTTCTCCCTGACCCCAGGAGTCACCCAGTGGTGCGTCCATGATGTGGACACTGGAGACAGCCTGCCTGTAAAACCAAAATTTTACAGGGTAGCTGATAAGGTCAGGGCCAGCATCAAGGAGGAGGTTTCCAAGATGCTGGCACTAGGGGTGATTGAGCCATCCAGCAGCCCCTGGGCCAGTCCAGTGGTCCTTGTGCCAAAAGCTGCTGCGCCGGGTGCCACTCCCGAACTTCGGTTCTGTGTGGATTACCGTGGGCTCAATGCGGTCACTAAGACTGACGCGCACCCCATCCCCAGAGCTGATGAGCTCGTGGATCGGCTGGGGGCTGCCCGGTACCTCAGTACATTTGATTTGACATCGGGGTACTGGCAGATTGCCTTGACCGAGGGAGCCAAGGAGAGGTCGGCGTTCTCAACACCAGAGGGGCACTACCACTTCAGGGTTATGCCCTTTGGGTTGAAGAACGCCCCTACCACCTTCCAGAGACTGGTTAACCAGGTGCTGAGTGGGCTGGAGGAATTCAGCGCCGCTTACCTGGACGACATTGCAGTGTTCAGCTCCAGTTGGGAGGAACCCTTGCGGCACCTCTGTGAAGTATTGAAGGCCTTGCAGAGGGCGGGCCTAACTATCAAGGCAAGTAAGTGCCAGATAGGGCAGGGTTCCGTGGTGTACTTGGGACACCTGGTGGGAAGCGGCCAGGTGGCGCCCCTACAGGCAAAGATTGATACCATCCTGGCGTGGGAACCCCCAAGACCCAGACAGGAGTGAGGGCCTTTTTAGGACTAACTGGGTATTATAGACGGTTCGTGAAGGGGTATGGCACCCTCGTTGCCCCCTTAACGGAACTGATGTCCAAGAAACAGCCCAAGAAGGTGGTCTGGACCGATGCCTGCCAGACCGCCTTTGATGCCCTGAAGACTGCCATGTGCACTGCACCCGTGTTACGGGCGCCAGATTTCTCCAGAGAGTTTATAGTGCAAACAGATGCTTCAGAGCATGGGGTGGGAGCAGTGCTCCAACTATTGAACAACGAGGGCTTGGACCAACCGGTAGCTTTCATTAGCAGAAGGCTACTCCCCAGGGTACCACTCCAGGGAGGGGTTGGCATGGGTCCAGCTCCCCTGGAGGGGCCCCCTAGCAGGGAGGGATCCATGGAACAGCATTGGTGGCTCAGGGGGTGGTGATCAAGAAGTCCCCCTGGGGGTAGGAGGGCGAGGAACAGGAGGGTGTCCCTGTGGTAGAGGGCCTGCGTCCTGGTTCTATCGCCCGAAGCCGGGAAGTCCATCAAAGTAATGATTGGTCTCCCCTGGCTTTTGGCTGGGAAGGGGTTGTGTAGGACTTGGCCTTTTTGGTTAAAGTTCCCTAAACTTTTCGCTTTCCCCCTAGACCGTTTTCCTGACCTAGAGATACAAATTTAGATGCTTTGGGTACTTTGCCACTGCTGATCAGTGTCAAAGTACAGGAGTTCCCTATGTTAAATGTAATGGTGATTGGTTGGCCATGATTGGTATGTTTGCCTTACTAGTAAAAGTCCCTAGTGATGTGCACTGTGTGTGCAAGGGCTAGTAATGCAAGGGCGCGCAGAGAAGGGAACTCAGGCCTTCAGTGTAGGGCCTGCGCGCAGAATGCTAAGTTAGCATGTTGTCCTGACAAGTGCAACCACTTGTCAGGCCTGACCTTCCCTTTTACATACACATGGGCACCCCTGTGGTAGGTCCCAGGTAACCCCTGGGCAGGGTGCAGTGTAGGTAAAAGGCAGAACGTAAACTGAGTGTGTTATGTTCTGACAGTGAAAAACTCTCCATTTCGTTTTCACTGCTGAAAGGCCATTCTGCCCATAGGACAGAATGGGGAGGCTGGGTGTTGTGTTTGTTAGCCTAGTTTCCTGTCAGTTTATAATGGAGAGGTGAAGTTTGGTATGTATGAACTCACAGTGTCATAATGCATCTTTCTGTGAAGGTGGTTTTGTCACTGTGTGTTTATAAGCCACTCTTTTAGAAAGTGGCTGAGTTTTGTGCTCTGAGCATTTCTGTGTGTCTCTGAAATGTGGATTGTCTGTCTGGAACTGAAAGGTGAGAGGAGCTGGGAGAGGTCTTGACCCAGGGAGGGGTTGAGATGGCACCAGGCTGCCCTGCATCTGGAGAGTAGGGGGAGGAGAAGCCCGGGAGGTGAAAAGGCCTGGGCTGGTGCTATAAACCAATTGACCCATCTCCTGCTGAGTGATTAAGGATCCAGACCCCCAGTATCAAAGGGAGAGAGGTGACACTGGGAGGGAGACACCCAGAGTTGATTTAGGGAGGGGTCAGGGACCCCTGAGCACATACAAACTTCAAAGACATTAAGGGGTATAACTATGAGAGCTGAAGCCCCTGAACGTTGGAATGAAACAGATATGGATTGAGACTGAAAAGGCTTGGACCCATTCTGTGGTCAAGAGGAACCTCTGCTACAGAAGTAACAACTGAAGAGACTGCTATGGATAGATCAATCCTTGCTTCGTGATCTGGGGCTGGTCTGCAGTTTGCTGTTCTAACTAAGGAAGAGGCTGTTGGGACTGTGCTTGGAGGCGCTGGGTCCCCCTGCTTGAAGAAGACTGTGCTTTGTGCTGTGTCTTGTAACCCCAAGGGCCCGAGGTGAGCTGGCTCTCTGTTTGGAAATACAGGATCATAAAAGTTTCCGGAGAAGTCCCAAGCAACGCGGTGTGCGCGTGCTGTTTGGCCGCTTGAGACCCTCAGAAGTTGTGCCTTGTTATCGTGGGCACGCAGGAGTAAGCTAAGTCTCAGACGCGCAGAGTGCGTGTCGTGGTGCAGGTCAAGGCGTTGGTGAGGAGCGTCTGGTCGTGGTGTGCATGGGGAGACGAGGCGAAGCTCGGACGCGCAAGGGTGCGTGTCGTGGTGCAGCCAGGGCGTTGGTGAGGAGCGCCTGGACATCGTGTGCACCAACGGAAGAAGTGAGTCTCGGACGCGCAAGGGTGCGTGTCGTGGTGAAGCCCGGGTGTTGGTGAAGAGAGCCTTGGGCCTCATAGGCACCAAAAGAAGAAGTGAGTCTCCGACGTGCAAGAGTGCGTGTCGTGGTGCAGCCAGGGCGTTAGGGAAGAGCGCCTGGACATCGTGTGCACCGGGAGAAGAGGTGAGACTCGGAAGTGCAAGAGTGCGTGTCGTGGTGCAGCCGGGGCGTTGGTGAAGAGCGCCTGGACATCGTGTGCACCGGGAGAAGAGGCGAGGCTCGAACGCGCAGGGTGCGTGTTGAGGTGCAAGCGGAGCGTTGGTGAAGAGCGCCGGATCCTCGTGAGCACCGGAGAAGAGGCGAGTCTCGGACGCGCGGTGTGCGTGTCGAAGTGCAACCTGAGGTGCTGGTGAGGAGTGCCTGGTGAGGGTGTGCACCGAATTGAAGTGAAGTCTCCACAGTGCTGAGGGCGGGTCTCGGTGTGGACTGAGACCGCCGGAGTGAGGGCCAAGTCATTGGGGCCCTCGAAGTCAATCAGCAGCGGCCCGGACCGGCAGCCACTGAAGAGCTGAACCGCCGGCCCGAGTCCGCCGCAACCCGTGACGGAGTTCTGGATCAAGGCCTAAGTCGCTGACGTCGGGGAGGAGAGTGGGATCGCGCCCCCCCAGGTAACGTGGATCAACACCTGGGGTGGGGTGCGGGCCCGGAGGGACACTCTCTCGGCCTCCCGCTTCCGTCAGCTGCGCGAGCAGTTGCTTCGGCTCGGATCCCGGCCCGTGCTGACCCAAGACGGGGCAGTACTGGGGCCGGAGTGGGAAGCAGTACTTTTGTGTCATCATTTGATCCATAACGGGGCACTGTTAACGGAGCACGTAAAACTGTCGTATTACACTTTGCATTATTGCTGCTAACGAACTATCGAACTGTCGTATGACGCCTGACCTCATTTGTGCCTGACGAACTTTATGCTTGGTGTGCTACGCACTGCGTTATTTCTCCCTTGCACATTACCTGATTGTAACTTGGCGCATTGCATGATTTCTTCAGTGCACAGTATCTGAGTATAACGTGGCACAGTGTATTATTTCTTCATTGCACTGCACAGGATTGTAGCGTGACGCATTGCTTTGTTTCTTCCTGGTACAGGGCATGCTGGTGGTGATACGCATTGCATTATTCCTTCAAGTGCAAAGTACATGATTGTGGCGCTACATATGGCATTGTTTCTCTGTTGCACAGTAAGAGAATATTGTTACGCATTGCAGTATTGTTTCCTTTTGCAACGTGTGTTATTCTAGCAATACGACTTGCCTAACCTTTTGGGAAACGGTTAGAAAAGAGCTTAACTGTTGGTTAGAAGCGGTGGTTGGGATTAGAACCTACCAACCCACCGGAAAGAATACTACCCATTCTTATATATGCTGCTTTTGTATCGTGTGGTCGTATCGTATAATTTCTTATATAACGATTATACTCATTTTATCAATACTCGTGTGGAGTCTATTTGTGATGACATCATGGGGTTACTGTGAGCGTGGTTGCACATACTGAACACTCATGCCTTGGAGATAAGCCTGGCTGCTCGTGCCAAGCTACTAAGGGGGTGAGCAGGGCTATCTCAGACGGTGTCCTTACTTAGCCTAATGTTGAAGCGAGGGGTCGGGGACGCACGCCTCCAGCATTTTGTGGCGGCGGTAAGCGATAAGGACCTCCACTTCCAACACTCACCATCAAGGATATGTTCAGCAGGTTCTGCTGAACTTCCGGCTTGAAGCCAGAGGTACGGAGCTAGGAGTGTCTACATAGCATAAAACTGGAATTTGACCCCCTGGCAGCGGTGTCTTCTGCATCCAGGGTGTAATGAACAGAGGTGATGGGTATGAGCTTGCACTCAAAAACTATCTCCTGTCCCTTTTTCCTATGTTCCTCTGGGAGGTACTGGAGGAGCTCCTCCATTTTGTCCCAGTGGGCAGGATCATATCTTGCTAGAAGACCAACAGATTTAGCTATATGCCATTGGTTGGCCGACTGCGCTGCCACTCTTTTCCCTGCCGTATCTATGCATTTACTTCCTTTCTCTGGTGGTGAGGCATCCCCACTGGCTTGGGAGTTGGCTCACTTACAGGCAGTAGTGACTCCTTGAGAATCAGGTGGGAGCTGGCCGCGAATATTGATGCAGTGACAGTGGGAGGCTTTATATTTTTTATCCACCTAGCTCAAACAGGGTCTTTAGAAATGTCAGGAGTGTGACGTAGCATGCCCTTGAGCATGGGGAGATACTCAGTGGAGCGGTGAGTGGAGGAAAGAGTTTCAAAATGTCCTCCTCTACAGGTTCGGTGAGGAGCTCATGAAAGGAGGCGGTTCTACCACTGCCATTACGTTCCTGGTAAAAGATGTGGAATCATCCAGAGCGAAGGGACGGGCAGGGTGAAGGTCAGGATCCGTATCCCTTGGTGGGTCTACATCGTACGAGTCCCATGGGTCACCCTGAGGGGGGGGTTTCAAATATGTAATTCCCCCACTAATGCCCACCCGTGTCAAAGTGTGGAGACCCTTGAGGTGTGATGTCAAGAGGGTCTCCTGGAGAAGGAGGCGTGGAGGGTGAGGGTTGAGCTTGTGCATGAGGGTGAGGGGATGGATGAGGCTGGAAGCCTTATCTGCTTTCTTGCGCTGTTTGGTTGGAATTGGAATGTACAAGGCCTCTTTGAAGGAGAGCTGGCAGGTCCCGAAGGGCGGGCAAGGATGCGGCCTGTATGAGGGTGGATGACCAAATGTTTCTGCCTTGAGACAAGCTCCTCCTGTAGCTTATGGAGAATCGGATTGACTGCGCTGATGTCAACCTTGCTGGTCAACGCCGAGGGCTTTGGCTCTAAGGGTACCTTCAATTTCGGCACAGAGGCAGATGTGGTTGCACCAATGGTCACCTCAGTGCCGGTGATGGAGTAGCTGGCACAGAAGCAGTCAGTCTCGAATGCTTCTTTGGTGCCAAGCCAGAGCTGAGCATCCAAAGTGGCTTGTCCATTCCTACACGACATCTCGAGTCAATGTGCCACACGGTCACAAAGAGTCAACGGAAGGAGTGGCAAGCGTCGCAGAAGGCCTCGTTGTGTTCCGGCGACAGGAAGGGATTGCAGACCTGATGAAGATCAGTCTGAGGATATTTTGTGCAGCAGCGAGTACAATACTGGAATGGAGCCCGTTGCATCACCATGAAGGCATGGTGGAGAGACGTGACGGAAAGACGGGAGTAGGCCCCGAAGGGCGATGCCCAGTACCCAGACCCCGCTCGAGCGAAGTAAACAAACATCGACCAAAGACGGAAAGTAAGGGCGACGCGATCAAAGTACAATACTGACATGAATTGGGACCAGGGGAGATTTTTCGCTACTTGCAGATCCGTCATGCACTCCGGGCGGCACTCCCAGACCTAAGTAATTTGCCAGAGTCATCCCCCTTAGAAGACCGTTTACTCTCTGAGCCTATTCCTGACAAAGCAATATCACTTACTTATCGCAAGCTGAGCAATAACCTGCCGGATCCCTTTCAAGCTCTCCGTGATAAATGGCAGGCTGACATCGGAGAGATTGAAGATGAGGACTGGCAAACTGCACTAATGTCCCCAAGGGAAGCAGCCATAAATCACCGGTTTCGACTGATACAATTAAAAATCCTACATAGAGCATACCTTACCGGGGTCACCTTAGCCAAAATAGGAACTAGACAAGACGCGTTCTGTTTACGAGGGTGTCATCAAGAGGCAACCTTTTACCACATAGTATGGGACTGTCCCCAAATACGGCCCCTATGGGAGAGGGCGCCGACGCACATGCAGGATGCACTTGGGAAGCAAATCACCCTAACACCACCTATGGGGCGCCTTAACATCTGGGAGGCCACTGATCTTACTGAAGTAGAGCAGCAATTCACCACACTAGGGTACACTTTAATTAAGAGAGCAATTGCCATGAAATGGGGAGCAGAGGAAAGACCATTGATAAAGGCTTGGACAGCGGATATGGATAAATGCATGATAGCAGAAAAGGAAGTATATAAATCGAGGGGCTGTCCGAAGAAATGGGACAAAAAATGGAGCGGATGGAATACACAGAGGGGATTTGTGTGTCTCCCCGACGGTGGAGATGGAAATGTCCAGAAAAGGTGAACATTCATTGATAACAACTAACTGAGTTGTGGTGCACTGTAATGTTATAGATATTCGTTATTATATGACTAAATAGATTGCAAACCAATGCATGTATCTATTGATGTTTAAAATTAATAAAAAGAATTAAAAAAAATTAAAAAAGTACAATACTGACAAAGGAGAGGAACCATATGAACCAAAAAGAGCGCTGTGACTGTGTCGAGCCAAAGCATAGGAGCACACGTACGAACCCGACGGTGGAAAGAAAACAATCTGACAAGCCCTGCAGCCCACATACATGCATATCTAAATGGTAGATTCTGTTAGGTGGTCACACTACTTCCTTCATAAATTTCTGTGATGGATAATAATGAATTTACTGCATCCCTGTAACTTCTATGGCTTCCAAAACACCTTACACCCATACAGGTTACTTTATGCCGAATATAGAATTGTATCTGTCTAGCTGTTAGCTTCCAGGCTAGTAATACAAATGACTAAAGGCCTGATTTAGAGTTCCTTAGAGTTCCTCCTCATACGGTGGAGGAAATCGCATCAATGAATTTCCACCCCGATTTAGTGCTTCCTGTAGATACTGCAAGATTTGTTTTTCCCATCCAATGCTAAGTCCGTTCCAAATCCTAAAGGAGGCCCTTCTGTTTTTAGCATATGATGATGTTTCATTTTACCCTCACCATGGCTAACTTTGTATTATTTTCTAGATTATGTTTTGTTGCACTCATTATTTAACTATGGATAATATTACCTAGAGATCTCCAGTTCTGACCTTCAATTCCTTTTCTTATTGGCTACTACGGGTACTGCCTTCCGTTGGGTCATCTTTAAAGCAGCCCAGAGTATGGCTTTCAATACACCTTGCACAGCATTCTATTGCATGTTATCTTTTATTTGCTCCACAAATCTGATCCACACATTGGATCTTGAATAAGTAGATGGTCAATATCCAAATTCTGGGCTTACATTTTTGGGGGTTTAGGGCAATTTCCTGTCTGACTGGGCGAAGTCACAAATCTTTTTGATAGAACTATTTATCAAACTCTTTGTGATGGGAATCAAATGAGTAATCTCATTCCCATGTGTTGATGCTATTTTATCAGATATTCAACAAAAACAACTGCCTACACAAGATCAGGGGGAGGTTCTGTCCTCAAGAATATATGAAGAAATGTGCACTTTAATACATTAAGTTTGTCAACCAATCAAATTGAATAGTCTATCAAATACACCTTGTGTCAGAATAAGTTAGAAACCATGAAGGTTTTTTTAAATTAAAGATCAGAATTCAAGATCAGAAGCAATAATTATAGTTCGTCATGCAATAGTATACAGGGAATTAGCATAAAGAACCAAGCTAATAGATGCAACATGAGGTGACGTAAGGCCTCTCTTAGTAACACTTTTCTGCTACCTAAGAGACAGGCAAAGCAAGTCTGGGTCACCTCCAGAATGAACCCTCTTTTATATCAAAATATACACCAAAATTATACAGTCAGCATGTCCAGTATTTGTAAAGCGCAAACAATTACCCAAGGGTGTCAAGGCGCTGGGGGCCGTCGGGAAGATTAAGCGAGCTATTGCCCAGAGTCACATGGTGCTGGGCTGATCTGCTGCCGTCACCGGGGATCGAACCGTGAGCCCCCGGGTTCCGGAGTCAGCTGCCCTGGCCGTTGCGCCACACCTCTTCCCGAATAAGATGAGCAAAATGATACACTGGCTCAGCAAATCGCAATACAGAATAAAATGCATCAATACCTAATGCCATCCCCTAAATGAATAATAATTAGTCCCCTTTTGCCCTAGTGCCATCGGATGTAACAGTACAAATCTTGTTACAAATAAAACAATGTCGGACTTATGAAATGAATAGGCTCACAGCCTTTCAAGCATGAAGAGCCTTGAACATTAACATTTGAGAGGAAAAGCTTCCTCTAGAGCAGTGATTCTTAACCTTTTAACTTATGTGGACCCCCTCTTAATCATTACTGAATTCGGGGACCCCTACTAATCAATTATTGGAATCCAGGACCCCCACTGACTCATAACTGGAACCGGGGACCCTAGTTAAAGCCATTTTTGACAATCTGAACCTCAAAACAATATAAAAAAATACAGAAACAACCATTCATCAAACAAATACAGAAATATTGTATTTAATTCACAAACAAATATAAAAAAATATATAAATTTTTATTGGAAAGTTGGGGCTTCTCTAAATTCAACTGAGGCCACTCATCGTCCGCTCACACAAATCAATTTGAAGACACCAACTTAATGTTTAGCCTCCAATTTCAAATTCTTTGACATTTACGGAACATTTTAACATTTTCAATCTTATATGCTACTTTTTTTATTTATATAAACTTTATTATTCTGTTTACATTATTTAATTTTCTAAGCAGTTACGAATCCCCTGAGTAGGCATTACAGACCCCCAGGGGTACCTGTACCACAGCTTAAGAATCGCTCCAGCAGTGCACAACCATCCAAAATCTGCTAGATTTAACATATACAGGTATTTGTAAATGAACCCTCATCACGGATGGGGCATAACATGAAACAATAGTCTCTATCATGCCCTTTTATAGGATCTACACTTCTATCACCGTCACGATTGGGAAATGAATGTAGTCTGTGGTGTTAGAGCTATCCTCCACAATAATTTTTTTAATTGCCTGATCTCATCTATCCTGCATGTCTCTCACATCTTCCTCTTTGTGTTTTCCAAGGCCATAGAGTATTTCTTAAAACAGGGGCATTATTCAGATACAGCCACTGAGACATTAAATCCCTGGAGGTTGTCGGCCTCTTCTTAAGTGCTTACATGGCTTGGTATCTCCTTCTACACAAATACAATGTCAAGTAGAAAAAAACGGCCTCTTGTTATTCCACCACTGTAAAACCAGCACTAAAAGATCTTGATATCTAGGATTAGGGCCCTAACCTGCTTTCCACAGAAACTTTTATAAAAAAGCATGGAGTTTTATTAGAGCCTCCTCTGCTATCCAGCAGTGGTATCCATATATCCTTCCGGCTTGATACAAGGGGCTGCTTTTAAGAACTTCACATCTTTACTTCTTTCTCTAGACCCTTGTTGCTGAAACTTTATCACATGCAGTATTGGGACTGCAGAAGAAGGCATTGCAGTGTTTTTGTGCATTTCGTCTTTGCTTGGTCTGTATTCCCATAATAACATCCTCAAAAGTGTCCACACTCTCTTCGAGGGTCACCATGCAATTCCTCACAAAACCAATGTTTTGTGACAAGCAAGTGTAGTTTGTCGATAATTTTGACACATTCTTGTTTATTTCTCCAATCGTAAGCAAAGACTAGCAAGGATGCAGCTCAGACACTGCTCCCTTCACCCCTTATTCTTTCTCAGATGCAGGCAATGCCCACTCAAAATTTGACTTTGTCCTCCCTCTGTTGATTTTGGGAGGAATGCTGCTAGCTAAATAGGCTGTGTTATCTGCTGAACCAGTTATAATATCGTGGATTCATGACCTGTTCAGTATTTAAAGATGATTTTTTTTAGGAGATTCGAAGGGCAATCTTGCCTTTCGCTTGGCTTTTCAAGAAGAAAAACAAATTCTAGCATCCTGTGTGTTTCAAAGTGTGATGGCTGCTGTTCAAATGTGAAATTAGGTACCTATTTATGAATGTTTTAACAGACAGCGAGCAAAATTAACCTTCTCTAGAGGTGGATTATATGGTTTAATCAGGAAAAATTATTAGCAGAAAAGAAACATTTTTAGGGCCGTTCTGAAACTCAGGTGGGAGGAAAGTATATTTTTGAGAAAAGGAAGTAGATTCTATAGTTTAGGTGCAGCCACTGAGAAAGTGTGTCTTCTCTTCTTAAGAAACCTGATGTAGGAGCAATAGGAGGAAGTGGTAGTAAGAAGCTTCTTAAGAAGTTTCTTGCAAACATGCGTGAGATTGTTTCGCAGCAGTAATGGCAAGGCTGATTTAGGGGAGGCTAATAATTTTTAACCAAATTCTTAATTCAAGTTGGACCCATAGCAAATGGAAGCTCTTGGAGATAGAAGTGAAAAAAGTGAAAAAACGAGATAAGCAAACTAAAACAACAACAAAACACAGAAGCAAATGAGTCTTGCTACAAAAGCACATAGCAGCGAACACTAAAAAATGAACAATAGCAACATTTTATCCAGCAATCAGTCTTCTAGCTGTCTTCTAAACTATCTAGATAGAGCTCATTTGGTATTGTGGTGGGCCACCAAGGAGGCTTTGGTGTATTCTTGAATTATATTGGCCAGGGAGCCAAATAAAACATGGTGCAGGCTCTTAGGAATCAACAGTAAGATGTGTTTGAGTCAATGAAGCAACAGAAACCAAGCGGCTTGGTAAAAGATTCGCAACCTCAGCTTCAAACCATTGAGTTTCACTCTACTGAAACTCATTCAACTTTTCAAAACATCTATGTTGTAAGTGACTTAAGAGAAAGTATTTTGAGCACCACAGACAAAAGGGGTAGATCTGGGTGTACTCACATGTGAGGTTTATTCAGCTTAGGAGTCTCAAGTGAGGCCACATAAAGATGTTGAGCAAGAAATGAGACAGGGAGATTGTTGAGGTACACCACAAGAGCTGCTCACTTGGTTTGAGATGAATTGGCCAATTTTCAATTGTTGCTCCTTGTTGGAAAAATGGAGTTGAACCAGTTGAGGCAACAGCCTGTAGTATCTGTTTCCACGAAGATGCAATTGAAAAGATTGTTGTGTGAAACAGTGTTAAATGCTGCTATAAGATCAAGGAAGATATGTAGAGAAAGAGTGGACTTGCTAGCCATGGAGAATATGTTCTTCCAGCCTGCCATCACAATAGTCTCAGTCCTGGGGGTAGTGCGGATCTGAGGGAAGGCAAGGGTGAAGGTTTTGGCGAGTTTCATTTAATGTTGGAGCTGGGAGACAAAAACCTTTTCAGTAAATTTGGGTACCTAATCTGCAATTGCAAGTTTGTTGGGCAGAGTCAATGAGTTAAGGGGTGGTTACTTAATAAGGAGAATTGCATGTTTGAATCTGTTGTTACAAACTGAGCCAGAACTATAGGAGGCACTGATAAGGCAAGTATAATAGGAAGAGCTAAAACTGCATGCTCAGTTTTGTCAATGGTGTTGAGATGCCCCTTTTCCCATTTGGAACATGGGAGGGGCAAATATTTTGCATTAGTGATTTATACCTTTAATAGGAGGTTAGATAAACCTGGAAACGGTGGCAGCAAGATGTTAATAAAGAGAGGAGACTGCAGAATTTGACAATTCAAGACTAGTGGTAGAATTAGCAGCAATTGCGGTCTATATATTCAATTCGTGTTCCGAGAATTAGTAATTTAGTTCGGTGAAGCATTATTAAGACATTGAAAGAGGGGTGATGCAGTAAGGGTGTAGCAATTTTTCCACAGTACAAAAAAGTTTACATTGATGATTCTAGGTCACAGGAAGTCTATCTTGATGGAGGCCAACGATTTCCTGTACAAAGTGAAAGCTAACTTAAGAATGACTAGTACAGGATCTGCTTTGAGGCAGTGCCCTTATGTTTCAAAGTGGCAACAGTTTTGTTTAGTGGCAGTAACAGTCAGGGTAAGCCAGTTTAGATTTGAGTAGTGGAGAAGACACTGATCGATCTTAGGGTTGATATAAAATTAGAGGAGTTATTTTATGCAATGTTATTGGTGTTTTTATAGCATGATATTCACCCGTGAAGGCATCCAGGCGCTCTGTAGCAGGTGTGTAAAGCCAGCCCTAGGGGCTTTCTCGAAAAGCCAGGTTTGCAGCTTCTTGCAAAAGGCAAGAAGAGGGGAGAATTCTCTGATGAGCTCTGTGAGGTTGTTTTAGGCTTTTAGGGCCTGGGACAAGAAGTCGTGGCTCCCTTTTATGTATGTGCGGGTTGTGTGGCGATTCCTCCTCCGTACCTATTTTGGCAGTCTTGCCTAGAGGACTTGTATCTGGTGGGGATGGCAGCGGCAATTTCTGGCGTTGAAGGCTATGGTCACCCATGTGTCACGGCTGTCATGACGCCCAAGGAATCAATACTCTTGACACCATGTTTCCGTGAGGAAGAAGATGTCTGGGCGGCGTCTTCCAGCAGGTCCCAGATCTCCGTGGCATGCCAGCTGAGTGAGCGGGTGTTGTGGAGCATGTATGCTATTGGTGTGTTGGGGTTGCAGGTCTGTTTGTTAGTAGGTGTTTGTGGGGGCAGGTGTAGTGGATATGTTCTTGGTTAGTGTTGCGGGCGTAGTAGTGCAGGTGAAGCAGCAAAGGTTGCAGGGGAAGGCTCTTTCTGTGTTGTCACAGATGCAAACCTAAAGCTTAAATTGAGCTTACAAATATCTAAGGCTACTTTTACCCCTTTCTCCTGGGTTCTGCATAATCTAGTTGGTAGGTTGAGATCTTTATTATGAACCAGAATTAATGTCTTATTTCTAGGAGTAACAGTCTACGTCCAAGTGTGTGAGAGGAGACAGCAAATCTATACGGTGAGTTCCTCTCCTACAAAACCTGTAAAGGACTTTAAAGCAGTGCAAACCCACTTGTAATCAGCACATAACAGAAACGGTTCACTACACACTTCATGGTCACATGTTCTCCTACTAATCTTAATATCTGCTTGCAGCACAGGAATAGACTAGAATTAAATCTGACAAATTTCCCTCTGCTGCCGTACCCCATGTCTCGCACACGTTTGACACTCACAAAGATCTGAAGTTTTGAGTTCAGCTGATGCCAGCACCTACTCCCTGGAGCTTTGCATTGAGCACTTTCAGTCATAATTTGGGGTGGTGGCTTACAATTACTAACCTACCAAGCACAAGGAGCTAGACAACCATCCTTGCAGCGAAATAACTGTCTTGTCTAAAGTCTTTAAAATTGTTCAAGCCTAACTATATAGTCTCTTGAATATTGACAATAAGCAGGAGATAAAAACAAGTTCGAATGTTCAATTCAAAAGTGTTTGAACGTTTAAATATGGTCTTTAAAAAGATGGAATTGGGAGAGAGGGAGAGAGGAGTCAGCCAGTTGCATGTAAGGATGCATATCTGTGGCATTCCAGGGAGGGCTTCAATGTTGGGGCTTCTGAACGCTTTCAGATTTTGTAACCGCCCCAGTTGGCACATGAGCATAAAAAGTAAAGCACTGGGATACTTCTAGGTTTAAAAACATAGAAGCTAGTGGAGAGTAGAACAATGGAGCCATTCTTCGCCCACACCTTTACCTGAGTAGCAGTTTTCAACACTGGAGCTTTTGCCACTGTGATGGAGCAGGGGAAACAAAATATTTTTGTGTACCCCTTGGAAGTTAATAAACCCATAACGATTAATGATACTAACTGTTTGAAAAAGCATGAACTAATCAACAAATGCACCTTTTTATTAAACATTACACGTGGGCAATATGCCGGTATTGCAAAACCTAATTTATTTACAAATGTGAAGCAAAATAACATTAGTATTGTGATTTGCGTAGTAAATAGAGTAAAATTGCATGATTTGTATTGCGTAGTAAATTGCACCGTGGCAAAGAATGCAGTTGGTAAGTAAAATGGCTTTAAATGTCGCTTCTGCTAGGTAATACCTAACGCGGGTCTTTAGAATGGCGGGTGGTAAACAGAAAGGCTTATTTTCTATGTTTTAATTTTCGTTGTGTTTGTTCTTATATTAGTTTCGTTCGGGCCTGCTAGGCCGTGCTTCGAAAATGGCCGCTGGAAAGGACGAGATCGCGTGTGCTGAATAAAATGGCCCCCGCGCAGGCTCAGTGTGAATGCTCCAGTCACATGTATGCGGCCTGTGCCCGGAGTGAGAGATGTCAAGGCCAATCTGACCTATAACGAGGATCGTGCCAAGAGTTCAGCATATATGCCTGGGAACGGATGGGAAAATCGAGCGACAGGGGATGAACTAATATGTGACCATCGGAGTTTGTTGCAAAATGAATTAACAAATTGGACTACTTTTGGACAACGTTGGTCATGAGACTTAATGTGTGCGTTATTGTCCCCAAACCAGTTCGAACAAGGAGGGCGATGAGGTGACCATCACCACCCCTCCAATGGACCAATTAGCGTGATTTCTCCCCCTAAAGATTGCAACTTTAAGTGTAGCGAGTCAGAGAAGAGGGTATAAGAGAGTCTGCTGTTACGCAGGAAAAAAAAAAAAAAGGCTTCTGCGTAAAATCTTCTACTACAAAGCTGCTGCTTCTTCGATTCTTCTATCTTGATGCTGTGAGAGACTCTGTCATTTTGGACTTCGAACTTTGACTGGGGAAGGAACGAGACCGTTGCGGGAGTTGCCCGGGAGGAGATTGCGCCCGAGGAGGTTAGCGGGACAGGTAGTCAGTTTTGGGAGTCCATCCTGTGATCTGCAGTTCATCGTTCTTTCCTGATGAACCATTCTGGTCATCGCCCTATGGCCAAGGGTAATGAATATTTCTCATCTTTGTTTCATAATCTTTTACTTAAATGCTTATTGTTATAATAAATGTATTCACCTAATTATGAACTTTACTTATTTTGCTTAAAGAATTTAGATAAAATTGTATGCTAACTCTAAATGAGTCTGTGGTTCTTTAAATAAAATTGTGATTAATAAAATATTAAAGGTTTTAATCGTGATTGAGCTGGTCTTAATCACCATCAACTGATTCTACTAGTTGGTCCATCGACCGAGTAGCGGAATACCTTGATGTTTAGAACCAACAGGATCCGAAGTTAATGTATATAATGTGTAGGTTATAATTCTGTCGTTTTAATAAGGTATCCCGTTCGTCCAGCAGCTCATTTTCCTTAGCGTTGATCCAGAAAACTGAGTGAATGTATTTATGCGGTGTTATGGGCCCCACCGACTAAGGTTTTATTATGATTCAAGTTGAGTAAGTGGTTTTTTTTTCTGGATTTGTATCGTAAGGAAAAATTTATATTAGCCGCGCTGGATCAGATTTCTTGGTAGCAGAGTTATGGTTTCTATAGATTAGTTTGGTGATTATTGATTTTACATGTCTAACACTCTATGTTGAGTTTGTATTACGTTATGTGTAAGTCAGAATTTTGAAGCTTCCGGGAAGTAGGAAGTGGACACGTGTGGCAAGAGAAGTCACACGGAATTGTACATTGTCTGATTTCAAATTTGGTGATAACACAGGACTGTGTTATGTTAGGGAAATTTCACACATGAATTGCATTTGAGTGAAATAGCAACAGGTTTTCTTGTGAAACTTTGGCCTTAATTCTCAGGAGCAGTGTAGTCTCCACATGTGTTTTATCCCCAGAGAAACGGGTTTACCTCTTGCTTGAGAGAAGGGTAAGGTAGAGGGAAGTGCTACACTTATCGAATGAAACAGTATTCTTGTAAGTTAGAATAAACTATCTCTTTTTGTTTAGAGAAACAGACAATGGTAATGTGTTTTACGTTGTAACTAATCGATTTAGTTGATAAGAAAAGTTAAGAAAAGTGCCGATAATTTTTGTAAAGGAGGGGTCAGTAGAAACAGGAGTAGAGCTGACGTCAACAAAAACCGCGCTGGTATTGGCCAGTTGTGGAAGAACGAAGAGCTTCCCGATTGGTGCGTTAGTGTGAGACGCGCTGGGATAGGTTAGTGTGAGAGTGACGTAAAAGCTTTCTGATTGGTGCGTTGGTGTGAAACGCGCTGGGATAGGTCCGAATAGCCGAACAGTAGAAAGAACCGATTAGTGAAGGATCGTGTGAAATGCTTCGGCAAAACAACAGTGAAATGGCTTATTATAATGAATATGATAGAGAAAAACCGTCATGGTTTGCGAAGCTTAAAAATCTTTTTAAGAAAGACAAGAAGGTTGTGACCAGGGAAGGAGAAGTACTTCCTCCTCTGAAATCGCCAGCATCTTATATGATGATGAAATATGGCTATCATACCTGCATTTGGTTGGAAAATTGGGCGAAGTATACCAAAGATGATGGAGTGTTGGCATTTCCAGAAAATGGTTTGTTTAGCACAGCGGTACTTCGAAATTTGAGAGAAAAGATGATGAGACTTGAACCGAGACCTAGACCGACACAGTTCGAAGCCTTAGGTGAATGGGAAGATGAGACGTATGAAAGGGAAAGACACAGAGGTGCAAAGAATTATAGTTTAATTCATGGAAGAGTATGGGGTGTGAATCATGAAGACAGGATGAGACGATGGCGGTATGCTAACATGACGGATGGCATGTTTCCTGTCAGAACAGTTGAAGAGTTTACAGGAAAAAAGTGTACGGAGAAAAAGAAGCATGCAGTAACAGAGAGATATGGGTATGGAGTTAGCGACACAGAAAATGAGTTGCTGGAGGACATTTTAAATAAAAGACCTCCTCCATATCAACAGGATTCTGTGGTGGTGACACCAAATGCACCGTCAATGGAAACTGTAATAAACCAAAGCTCCGAACGATTGTCTGAGATAAATAATCCATTAAATAAACTAGAAGCACCACAGACTGTGAAACATGATAATGGTAATAGAGTTGAATTAGCCATAACCACAAGAGAGTTGACTGAAAAGATAAGAGAACTGACAAAGAATATGGAAGCTGTGACTGTGCCAGTAACTATAGGACCAGTAATCCCAGTATTTGAAAATCAAAAGATAGACGAACATTCCTTAACAATTCCATTAAATTCCAGTATGCAAAAAGTAAGAGAAGGAATAATTCCAGAAAATAGAGAGAAAGAAGATTCTGTTGGTCCATTTAGGTCAAGTCCACCTGTAAATTTGACAATTAATGAGAGTCCGATAAATAGGATTCCTATGGGAACTCAGTCAGGAATTGAAACTCAGGAGAGAAGTGTAAATTGGGCAGAAGTAAATAAAACCCCTGTGGGTCTGACTGCAGAGGAATTAAATGATTGGGTGAGGAGCTTGCAGAAAAGGATGCTGAACCACAACCTTTGGATGTGGTCAGATTAAAGATTGATATGGAGGAATTGATTCTAGGGACTATTGGTACCGATCGATTGAAGTCATATCAAGATGATGAATTAATGTTTATGTGTAAAAGCATCACTTGGAGAGCTAGGAACTTACATGAAAAATTGGAAGAAACAGCGAACGAACTAGGAGTAGAGTTTGCAAAAATCAGGGGATTGCAGAAACCGTACAGGGTAGATTTTAGTGAAAAGGACATAGAAAATCTGAAAACTTCAGGACGACTAACACAGATAAAAGAACTGATTGTGTTACTGAGAAAATGGGGAGATGTAGACAAGTGGAGAAGTAGGTGGATAAGGAGAAAGGAGGGAACAACTGATAAAGCATCATTGGCTTTTCCAGTAAAAGAGAAAGAACCAACAGTAATAGAATGTCCAATGAGAGAAACTCCAGGAGGAAGTTATGTGCATGTCCGATGGTCCAGACAAGATATATTGTCATTTACAAATGATTTTCCAAGATTGAGAGAGAAACCTGTAGAATGGTATAGACAAGTAGAAAGGTTTGTAAAAGTTTCAAAGGTATTGTGGGAAGATTTGGATGGATTGTTTGAGATTGTTGTTCCTGCAGATTTATGGACAGAATGTAAAATTACAATTGATTGGCCGAAGGAAGAATATCCTAGAGATGCAAAAACAGGAGCCCCAGGTTCAGAAGTAATGAGAAAATATGAACAGGCAATCACATTTCTGAAAAATAAGATTCCACCAAAAGAAACGGACTGGGTAAAGATTGATAGAACAACTCAAGAGAGTAAGGAGTCTGTACATGCCTACTATGAGAGGTTGCTTTTGGTTTTCAAGCAGTATGGTGGTTATGAGAATTTGAGTGAAAAGGACATGAGTCATTTTGTGTATAGATTTGTGTATGGATTGAGACCTGAGATAAGTGAGATGATTAAGCAGCATATGTTATGTTGGCAGAATAGCACAGTAGATGAGGTACTACGGTATGCAAAATATTGCAGTGATGATATTGAGTGCAGACAGCGTAAACTTAAGGAAAAGGCAATGTGGGCACAAGTAAAGGTTGCAGAAAAACAAGAGGCTCAGATGAATAATCAATCTAATGATGCAGGACAGACCAAGTCCAGACCGAATATTGGTAAGGTTAAAGGTCAGATGAGTATAGAAGAAGCTAAAAAGAAATGGCCATGTCATAATTGCGGAAAATTGGGGCACTGGAGAAACGAGTGTAAATTACCTCCGAGAGAATCAACCATTAAATCCACAGGTGCAGAATGAGGTGAGTTACCAACAGCCGCAGGTAGTTACTCAACAGTGTCAGGTGCCGCAACCACCTCTTCCAAAGAGTGTAAATCCTCAAAGATACAGTACAGAGGCAGGATTCTACGGAGGAGAGCAGGTAACAAAATTGCCGCGCGCAGCTGCAGTTTCGCAGTATTGGTTATGGCAGGATGGAGATGAAGCGGATGAAAGCTTATGACGGTGCCTGGAAGAGGAGTGCGTGCTTGGCGCAACTCTAGAGGTAGATCAGTCAGGTCCATTTGTGGATGGAAAGGTGAATGGTGTAAATGTTACATTCCTTGTGGACACTGGTGCTACCCGTACTACTGTTAGATCAGTGGAAATTCCAAACCTTCCTCTCTCAGGAGAATACATCCAAGTTGTAGGTGTTTCAAACAGGCAAATTAAAACCCCTCTTACAAAACCAATAGAGGTGGAAATTGGACCATTCAAAGAGATTCATCGCTTTGTAGTATGTGATTGTAGTCCTGTAAATTTATTAGGACGCGATCTGCTTTGCAAAATGAATTGTACCATCTACTGTACTCCAGATGGTATTGCTTTCCAGACACCAGATGATGATGTTCTGTATAAAATGACAATGGCAGAACTAGAACCAGAAGTGAATGATATGTTTCCTGTGTTTGATGCGGAGAAAATCCCTATTGAATTGAAAGGAATTGTCAGGTCTGATGTGTGGGATTTCACAGGCGAAGATATTGGACTAATGAGAGAAGTTGATCCTGTAAAAATTACTGTAAAAGAAGGAACAAATTACCCAAATACCCCACAGTACAAATTAACGCCAGAAATTATTGAAGGAATAACACCTGTAATTAATAAGATGATTGAACAAGGAATTTTGAGAGAAATAATGAGCAGCCCATGTAATTCTCCGATTATGGGATTGAAAAAGCCAAATGGAACATATAGAATAGTACAAGATTTGAGAAAGGTGAACAAAATTGTTATTCCTTGCTGCCCAATTGTGCCAAACCCTGCTGTAATACTGTATCAAATCCCTCATGATGCAAAATGGTACACAGTTATTGATTTGTGCCATGCATTTTTCTCTATTCCATTGCACCCTGACAGCCAGCCATTATTTGCATTTCGGTTTGGAGAGCGTATTTTGGCATGGTGCCGAATTCCTCAAGGGTATACTGAAAGTCCTTCAATTTTTAATCAGATTCTAAAGAAATCCTTAGTTGCATAACAATCCCGCCCCTTTTGTCCCCCCAACCCTCGCCGCCGGTGTGTTCTTCATTACCATAGTGGAGAAATTAACAACAATACATATCTATTCAGGGGCATGCATCTCTCCTTCTCTTCCGCCCCGGGGAGCCTGCTCTGGGTCATCCTTAACGCTATGGTCCCTGGGTGCATTAGGGGTTCCTCTTTTACCCTTCAGCTCCGGGTATTCCCACCGGCACATCCCCCGACTCCCCATCCGACTCCGGTTCAGGTAGCAGCAGCAGCGCAACCAGAGCCTCCCACGCTTTTGCAGTTTCTAGTGCCTTATCATTGTTAGATCTCCTAGCTTGTTGGAACCAAACCACACTCTCACTGGCCGCCCATTTGGTGAATTCTGCCTTCCAACGCTCAACGTTGGAGCCCTGCTTGGATTTCCAATGCTTCGTCAGTTCCCTTTTGGCCAGCACCAACCCCAGGTCCAAGAACTTGCTTGTGACTTTCGTCCGAGCTGTATGAGGAAACCAGTGTAATATACATACCCCCATGTCCGGTTCTATCTGCCTGTCCGTCACCCCACACAATATCTCAACCACTTCCTCCCAGTACGTTCCTAGTTGCGGGCAACTCCACATCATATGGGTAAATTCCGCCTCATCTGAGTTGCAGCGGGGACACCTGGCTGTATCCACATGAAAATACTTATTTATCCGTGCTGGGGTTAAATACGCTCTATGTAACACATAGAAATGAATAAGCTGGAATCTAGCATTACGCGTACTCTTCCACGCTCTCTCCACTATCCTGGACCACGTCGTCTCGGGAATTTCCCTTCCCAGGTCTGCCTCCCATTTCCTCTGCAACTGGCTCAAGGGCTGCATCCCCTCTTCCACCATTCGCCTGTATAGGCACGTTATGGCTTTGAAGGTCCCCGCTGCCATCACGACATACTGACATGTGAGAGATGTCTGCGGCTCCGACAACCCTCCTCCCCAATGGCGCTGGATTGCCGACAAGGGCTGAGTGCAGTAAGAAATCGCCCCTGGGAAGGCCATGTCTATCTTGCAATGTCTGATAAGGTAATAGGACTCCCTCCTCATATAGGTCCCCCATCACATGCACCCCCGCTCCTCCCACTCGGCCAGTGCAGACCAATCTCCCCCATGTGGTAGGGCTGTACACATGCCTAACGGAATCTCCGGAGCGTACGGCCGGGCAGCCCCACTCCTTCGGTGGCTACGGATCCAACACAATCTCAGCGTCTGCTCCTCATGAGTTAACGGTCCAAGCCTCAGTCATTGGCCAAGGACAACAAATGATAGCACATGGCGTGGAATCCATCGGCCCATCGGGCCATCTGGGCCCCTAAACTCCCTCACTACTGCCTGAGTGAGCCACTGCAGCTGAGCTGCTAGGTAATACAGTTCGAAATCTGGAACCGCCCATCCTCCCTCGGCTCGAGGTCGCATCATCGTGGTCAAGGCCACGCGCCGTCTGCCGCTCCCCCATATGAACCCCCCCGTCAAAGAACGGAGCGTTTTAAATAACGAGCCTGGTATCCAAATCGGCAGCGTCCTGAAGTAGTACAACAAACGAGGCAGTGCCACCATCTTCAGGAGTGCCACTCGGCCCGCCACTGATAGTGGCAGTGTGCTCCAGAACGCCACGTTTCCCTTAATCCCGCGCAACGCCCTTCCCACATTGCCCTCCAACAAGTCGTCCTGCGTGTGATAGATGTTAGTCCCAAGGTAAGGCAGGCATTGGGGTTCCCAACGTATGCCTCACAGTTGGGTCGGGCGCACCATCGTCTGACGTACAGGGAACAGGCAAGTCTTTGCCCAGCTCACCCGAAGCCCCGAGACCTCACCGAATCTATGCAATAGCTTTGTCGCCCCCGTCAAGGCTTCTCCCGTGTTAACCAGGAACATAAGTAAATCATCTGCGTAGAGCGAGATGTACTGCATGTCCCCACAGAGCTCTAGACCAATGTAATGCTTCCCTGACCTGGCGCGTGCGGCTAGCGCCTCTATCGCGAGGGCAAACAGGAGTGGAGACAGTGAGCATCCCTGGCGCGTTCCCCGCCCCACCGAGCAGGCCAATGAGACCGTTGCCCCGGTCCGCACTCGGGCCGTCGCCGAACTGTAAAGTATCCGAGCCCACCCCACGAAAGCCTCACCCAAGCCCATCACTCGCATTACCTGGAAAAGGAACGGCCATTCCAGGCTGTCAAAAGCCTTTTCAATGTCAACCGAGAGAACCGTCGCGGTAGGTGCCGAACTGTGGTCCCCCTCCAGAATACGAAGTAGTCGCCGCACGTTAGTAGACGTGTTCCGTGTGGGGATAAAGCCCGCCTGGTCCGGGTGGACCAGCTGGGTCATGTACGGGAGGAGCCGAGTCGCGAGGATCCTACTCAATATTTTGTAGTCAGTGGTCAACATAGGCCGTCATGTCAGACGATTCTCTCCCGGGCTTCAGCAGCGGGATAATAATGGCCTCCAGAGTGGTTACCAGTAACCTCCCCACCTTCCGTGCTTCCTGGTACACCGCCTGTAATCGTGGGGCTAATTGGTCCACGTACGCGGATTAGAATTCTATCGGCAGGCCATCTACCCCAGGCGTTTTGTTACGCGCCATGTGTTTAATTGCGCTCCGAATCTCTCCAAGCGTAATCTCTTGCCCCAAGAGGTCTTCTTGCTCCTTCTCTAGTCTGGGCAAGTTCAATTCCGAAAAGAACTCCCCTGCGGCTTCCCCACCCTGTCGCAGTTTGCTGCTGTATAGTTCGGTATAATAATCCAGAAACAAACCATTTATCCCCTGCTGCGTGCATACCAATTCACCCGTCGGGGCCGTCAGTCCCAGTATAGGTGTTCCCCGGGAATTCGGATTAGCCAACCATGCCAACAGCGCGCCCGTCTTATATCCTTCTGCGTGTGCCCTTGCCCTATATGACCTATGGTCAAAGGAGCGCAGTCTTTCCACCTGCTCTGCCACTGCTTCTCTGGCCTCCAGGACCTCCCCGTGCATCCCCAGATCCCCAGGGCAGGCTCTCTCAGCCCTACGCAAACGGCGCTCTGCTACCTCTATGTCGTGTAATGGCGTTTTCCGCACCCTCACCATTTTAGTAATACATAAAACTCGGACTACCACCTTAAAAGCATCCCATTCGGTTGCCACTGATGTCGCGGTGCCCTCATTCTCTGCAAAATACTGATCTATACCTGCCCCAAGGTCCGCGCGGAAGACCGGGTCCTCCAGCGCTTCCGGTCGCAGCCGCCAAGTCGGTATCACTGCTCTCTCCCGGACCCATCGTATCTGTATTAGAAGGGGGTTATGATCCGATAATGTCCTAGTGAGATACTCACTATGGATGACTTTGGCGTGAACTTCCGGGGTACACAGCATCGCGTCAAGCCGCACATGCAGTTCATGAAGGCCGGAGTAGTAAGAGTAATCCCTTTCCTCTAAGTGATGTGCGCGCCAGGTATCTACCAGCCCCCAGTTATCTTGCCATGCACGTCTCGCCCTGGAGAGTCTATGGACCGGGACGTCAGGGAGCGGGGGGTGGGATCTATCCATCTCCACATCCGCAATTGAATTAAAATCCCCTCCCATCAGTATTGAACTGGTCAGATATGGTGCTAAACTCCCTGAGAGCCGATCAAAAAAGGCAACCTGGTCCACATTGGGGGCGTATATACTACATAGCGTCACATCTACGCCATTTAGGCGACCCATCACCACCACAAACCTCCCCTCTGGATCCACCAAGTGTTGCGTCGGCTGGAATGGGACACCCGCTCTAACCCAGATCAGAGCTCCCCTTGCAAAGCCGAATAGGTCGTGTAAAATAATTGCCCCCTCCATCTCCGCTGCAGTGCCAGCCCCTCGGCTCGATTAATATGCGTTTCCTGAAGGAAGGCTATGTGAGTCCCTCGTCTTACCAAATAAGCATGCACCTTATGGCGTCGCAGCATTGTGTGGAGCCCCCGTACATTCCAGGTGATACATTTCAAATCAAGTAACGACCCCATATTGAGACCAATTCCTCCTCAGCAGCTGCCCCCCACATTGCCCCCCACATTGGAACACACCGGCGGGTCTAACTACCCCCCCAAACCCCAATACCAACCCCAACTTCCCCACCCCAGAACAGGCACTACAACGCTAGGACCCATCCAAACTACTGTTCAAACTGCTCCTTGATAAAAACCGAGGAGCTACACCCACACAAAATTAGGGGGGTTAGGCCAGAGCCTCAGAGGTCCGACCTCTTGTTCCTCCATCAGTCTGCGCCGTGTCCCCCGAAAGAGCCAGTCAGCCCCATCCGGGGCTACAGTATAGCGGGATTACATTAGTATGTATACATCTGACCTTCGAACCCCTCCAGCCATCAGTAGTGAACCACCAACCAAGTTAAGGGAGCTGCCCAAGGGCCGGTGAAAACGCCCCCTCCCAATCTCATGCCCATGCAAGTCAAGCCAAAATATTACGCATCCATGAGCTCGTCCGCCGTCCCAGCTGTTACATGTGGCAAGTGATCACTTCCTGTTTCCGATTCTTCAGTGTCCGATCTCTGTGAACCCTTCTCCAAGTCCGATGCCATCAGTGATGCCGTGTTGGTCTCCTGCGATATGGCCGTGACAGCCTGTAAAGCAGCTGGGTTTTTGAGCTGCTGGGCGATGTCTCCGGTTGCGCCTCGAGCGGCGCGGACGCGGTCCCTCTGCTAGCTTGTCCGTTTTACGCCCGCTGCCCCAGTGCCCGCTTTGTACATCTCCAGCCAAGTCCAGGCTTCCTCGGGCTGTCGTGAAAGAACGTCTTGCCATCCATAACGATCTTTAGGCGTGCTGGGAACATCAGGGAATATTGAGGCCCTCGTCGCGGAGCGCTCTCTTAACTTCCAAGAACGAAGCTCGGCGGCGGTGCACCTCGAGTGTATAATCCGGGAACAGCGTCACGTTACTATTGCCCGCCTTGTATGGGCCCGCGGTGCGGGCCTTGTGTAATAGTAGGTCCCTGTCCTTGTAGTGGAGCAGCCTAGCCACCACCGGTCTGGGCGGTCTCCCGGAAGTCAGCGGCCGAGCCGGTACTCTGTGTGCTCTTTCCAGGGTATAGAACTGTGTCAGGCCTTCAGGTGCAACCTCCCGTCTCAGCCAGGCCTCCAGATAATCTATCATGTTGGTCCCCTCCACACCTTCCGGCAGCCCCACCACTCGGACATTGTTTCTTCGGTTCCTCCCTTCTGCATCTTCTGCCCGCCTCTCCAGAGTTCGCAACCTGTGCTGAACAACCGCCATCTGGGCTTCCATCGCCTTTTGGGCAGGTTCTAAGGTCCCTATTGCTTCACTCTATCCACAAGTTTAGCGTGGTCAGCTCGGAGGAGTCCCAATCCCTGTGCCACATGTGCAATGTCTAGTTGTAAAGCTTCCCTGGTGTCCGTGATAGCTTTAATTATTTGATCTACTTGCTGTTGCAGCATCCCTTCTGATTGTTGTGAGAGCCCTTCCTGTTTGTCTGGAGTAATCGCCTCTTCTTCCAGCTCAGGGGGCGCCCCCGCCTGCTTCCCTCTGGGCTTCCCCATCAGCACTTGTGGTGTAAGTCCCAGCCCCTCCGCTGGCCCCCCTGCTGTGTTCAACTGTATGCGCTTTTATTGCCGGCGGTGGTCGTATGCCTCCGAACTGAGGGTTGTCCGTCGTCCCCCAGCGCACACTTCCCACCTTGTCGCCTGCCGCTCTGTCGGTCTGTCGGTTCACCCTTCCATTCACCTCCAGCTGTAGGCTAGCCCTCGCGCCAGCTCCCCGGAGAAGTATCGCCCACTGCTGCCGGCCAGTGATAGAGCCGTGCTTCAACGGGGGCCCCTGGCCTCTCCTGGTCACAGTGCCTTCGCTCTCATGGGCTGAGGAGCCGCTCCAAGAGACCCACCCAGCCGATGCAGTCCTTGCCAAGGTCTCTCCTTCCAAGCACTCGCCGCCGCTCCGTCCCCTTCTCTGCAGTGCCTCTAATCGCTGCTTCTGTTTGTGGGTGATTGCTCAGGCATCAGGGTCACCTCTCATCACTCTACTCGGCCAGCCTCCGCCCTGATGCCCGCAGCACAATCACTTGAGGGGGTTCGTCATGCGTTAGGGGCCGTGGCGCAGATCTCCTCCGCAACTCCGCTACATCACCAGCCACTACTGAACTCTCCTTTGCCCCTCGTCTGAGATGTACGCCAGCGTCTGTGTTCCTCTAATCTGGCCATGCGCAACCGCACTATTTTGGCTACCTCTCAGTGCCGGTGGCCGCGTTCATGCGGAGGCCAAAGATGGCGGCTCAGTGCCCCATACAGCAGTCCAGCCGCTGCGCAGCACCCCCAGCAGCGCTACGATTGCACAAGCAGTGATACAGGACTCAAGTTACCAGTCCGTGCTCATGCCATTCTGCAACGCTGCTGCAGCGTCCACCGCCTGTCCACAGCTGCTCTCGGTGCTGCCCCGCTCCCTATTCTCTGCCAGCTTCCGCGCTCACCTCCGGCCTCCGATCGTGCCGCCCAGAGAGCCCTCCAGGGCCTTTCTCTGCACTGCGCCCCCGCTCTGTACCACGCAATCAGCCAGTCCCTCAGAGCGATCGCGCACTGTATTGCTCACCGCTGCCTACCGCCGGGCCCGCTTCTCCGTTCCAGTCGGCGCCCATGATGGCAGCTCGCCCCCGGATCGGCCGAACTCTCTGACGATTGTCAGTGCCGCAGGCTCCCTCACGCTGTATCCGATGCCGGAGGTCTTTGGTCGCTGCTGCGCCGGGGCCTCTCCCCGTAGGGTGGCCGCGTTCTTTGTCTCAAAGCAACCTCCTGGTCGCTGCAGTCCTTGGCGAGATCAGGCCCCTCTGCGCTACGTCAGCAGCTGGTGGCCCCGGGTCCTCAGGGCTCCTCAGGGTTTATTGTGGCAACAGCGCCAGGGCGGGCACCAGCGAGCAGGTCCCGGCGACCCCCGCAGCTCCCACGGCGATCGTCTAGGCCGTGCCGCGGCGCCTCCACCAGATTCGCGATGCCGCCATCGCCGCCATCTTGTTCTTCCTCCAGGCGATCGGAACACTTCGCCGGTTCCCCGGCCAGAGAGTTGCTCGATCTCCCCGACAGTGCCGCAGAAGCCCCATGCCTCCTGTCACCACCGCAGTGAGCGCTCAGGGGCTCCCTGCGGCGTCCTGATTCAGGAGAATTATCGGGGTCGGCGCGGAGCTCCAAGCTCACACGTCTTCCCTCATCCGCTCCGTGGCCACGCCCCCTCTAAAGAAATCCTTAGAAGATTTGAAAATGCTCGAAAAATCTGTGATGGTCCAATATATTGATGACCTATTAGTGGCATCAAAGACCAGAGAAGCATGTGTTACGGACACCATTGCCTTACTGAAACATTTGGCAGAAGGAGGACACAAGGTGTCCCCATCAAAACTGCAATTCTGTCAACAGGAAGTACAGTACTTGGGTCATAAGATTGAGAAAGGGATGCGAAAAGTGACAACAGAAAGGATAAGGATTATTAAAGGAATGAGAGCCCCAATGACACAAAGAGAGGTGAGAATGTTCCTTGGAATGGTTGGTTATTGTCGACAGTGGATAAGTGGATTTTCATTGATTGCAAAACCTTTACAGCGGTTGACAAAAAGGGATGTCAAAGATCCGATTGCATTGGATGAGGAGGAAATGAAGGCTTTCGAGGAACTGAGAACAAGCTTGGTGAGGCACCAGCACTGGGAATGCCTGATTATGAGAAAGAATTTGAGCTGTATTGTAGTGAGAGAGACGGATGTGCACTTTCAGTATTAGTGCAAAGGCATGGAAGAATGAAACAACCAATAGCTTATTTTTAGCTGTTCTAGATCCGGTAGCAAAAGCGTTGCCTGGATGTCTGAAAGCAGTAGCTGCTACTTGTGTGAGTCTGGAATAAAGTGAAGGCATTGTGATGGGATAGCCTTTGAGAGTATATGTCCCACATTCAGTTGAAATCCTTCTGACCCGAACAAAAACCCAATTCATGACACATAGTCGGCTGACTAGGTATGAAAAGGTGATCTTGGGTGCAGACAATGTAACCATTGTAAGATGCACGAGTGTGAATCCTTCCACTTCACTGCCAGATGCAGTAAATGCAGAAGTCAAAGATGATGTTGATCATAACTGTTTGGATGTGCTTGAATTTTGCACAAAGCCTCGCCCTGATATCAGGGATGAACCTCTAAAAGAGTCAGATTATGTGATGTTTGTGGACGGATCGTGCCTGAGGACAAATGAAGGAGTTTTAAGTGCTGCGTATGCTGTATGTACGGTGGCAACCATAATGGAAGCATCCTGTTTGAGAGGAATACGTTCAGCTGATTGCTCTGATTCGAGTGTGCAAACTGGGAAGGAATTTCCGAATTACTGTGATCACGGATAGCCAATATGGCTTCGGAGTGGTCCATGATTTCGGACAGATCTGGTCCCAGAGGGGATTTCTGACTTCTTCAGGCACTACTATTAGGAATGGTGAGTTTGTGAAGAAGTTGCTTGAGGCGATACAGCTGCCTAAACGGATTGCGGTGGTAAAATGCACTGCTCACAAAAACGGATCCGATTACATCGCAGTGGGTAACAATTTTGCTGATGAATTAGCTCAATATTGTGCCAGAAATATGACCTCAATGAATCGGAGAAGGGAAAAAGAAAATGTTCCATGTCCCTTGCTGTTTACTAACCCAGTTGAAACATGGGAAGAGGTAAAACAATTACAGGAAGAGGCAAATGATGAGGAGAAAGACGTTTGGATAAAATCAGGTTGCAGACGGAGGGAGGAAGTTGAAGTTTGGGTTTACAGGGATGAAAGACCAGTTATGCCTGATAGCATGATCTCTAACATGGCACGGATGTACCATGGGCAGGCACACATAGGTAGGGATGCCATGATCAGACTTTTCAAACAGACCTGGTACAACCCAAAGTTTAGAGCCATAGCTGAAAGCCTTTGCCAAAGATGCCTTATATGCCAACAGATAAATCCTGGAAGGAATACAATAGTGAGTTTGGGAACAATAGGACGTGAAGGAGGTCCTTTTACCAGAATGCAATTGGATTTTATTGAAATGCTCCCAAGTAACAGATTGAGGTATGTCCTGGTGGTCGTCTGTTTGTTTTCTCGTTGGGTGGAGGCCTATCCGACAAGAAGGAATGATGGAGTTACTGTAGCTAAGCTCCTACTGAGAGAATTCATTCCTAGATATGGCTTTCCAGTAATGATAGAAACAGACAGAGGAACACATTTCCAGAATGAAGTTATCCAACTAATATGTGAAGCACTAGACATTCAACAAAAGCTGCATTGTGCCTACAGACCAGAGGCTTCTGGAGTGGTAGAGCAAGTAAATGGCACCATAAAGAATAGGTTAGGGAAAATGTGTCAAGCCACAGGACTCAAATGGCCCGATGCCTTACCACTGGTGCTGATGAGTATAAGAAGCGTACCTGACAGGAAAACAGGTCTGAGTCCCCACGAGATTATAATGGGACGAGCAATGAGACAAGCATACGTACCTGTCAACAAACTGTTGACTATAACTGATGATCTCATACTGGACTATTGCAAAGGATTGGCTGATGTGGTGCATTCTGTTTTTCATCAGGTTGGGCCGGATGCGACCACTCTTGAGAGAAAACCAGCTCATGATCTGAGTCCAGGAGATTGGATCCGCATAAAAGTCCACAGAAGAAGAAATTGCTTGGTTCCACGCTGGGACAAGCCACGTCAAGTGATTCTGGTGACAACGACTGCAGTAAAGTGTGCAGGTGTGAAAAATTGGATTCATGCCAGCCATACTATCAGAGTTCCAGATCCTGAAGCTCCACCTGTAAGTCGACATCTGGAAATATCAGATACAAGCTCGGCATCTGAAGCAGAGACTGAAACAATCAGAGTTCCAGATCCTGAAGCTCGACCTGTAAGTCGATATCTGGAAATATCAGATACCAGTTCGGCACCTGAAGCAGACCAATCTGAATCCAGTGAAAGGCAAAAGAAAGAATCCGAAAACAAAAGAATTGATATTGAAACAGGAGAAACTGAGGCAATAGACAGTGACAGTGAACAGCCAAGTACAAGCTTTGGGGAAATTCATCCGGAAATTGTAGAGGTAACTCAAGGAGATTCAGATTCAGATAGAGAGATTGGGGAAATTGCGGAAGAAACACGAGGAGGATTAGACTCAAAATTACAAGCAGAAGAAACACAGGGAGATTCAGATAGAGAGATTGGGGAAATTGCGGAAGAAACACGAGGAAGATTAGACTCAGAATTTCAAGCAGAAGAAACACAAGGAGATTCAGATTCAGACAAAGAGACTGAGATCATAAAGTTCAAAGTTAGAGGAAGTGAAGTGAGATCTGAGACAGAATCTGAAGAAAGTGAAGAAGAAAGAAAGCAAAGAATAGGACCAAGAAAGAGAACTTGGAGAACGGAACGAGGAGAAAAAGAAAGTGAACTGAAAAGGCCAAGAAAAGGAGACAATTGGCCCAACGAAATTAAAAGACTGAGATATAAACTAATAAATTTGAACAAAGACAATGCAGAACAAGTAAATGAAATAACAAGTCAGAAAAGACAAAGAAAAACAAGTGAAAGACAGTTACAAAGACCAAAAAGAGTGAAAAGACCTAACTTGAAGTACAAGTCACCTGAATGGGTATACATAGCACTATCTGACATTAAAGAAGTGGATAGCAGTCACGAGAACGCAGACAAAGACTGTGAACAAGTGGGTGAGAGTGAACTGCACAAATCCTGAAAAGCAAAGAAAGAAAACCGGACTAGACACACAAACTGATAAAGTCAAAGAAAATTTCTGAAACACCGAAAGGTGTGCCAAAAGCAGTTGATCCTAGTCAACACAAAGGGGCCGATTCCGATTCGTGACGGTAATTTCTCCGACCGAGCCGTCCTCGGAGAGATTTCCGACCGAATCGGACCCGTGCAGTCCGACCGAACGAATCCGATGCATTCGTATGCCACCGGACACGAGTCGGTCGGACTCCCATTGTACTCAATGGGAGCCGGTCGTACAACGCGTACGCAGGCTCCCATTGCCTCAATGGGTGCGAGGCGGACAAGGGCGCCTCTACAGCGAGTACGCCGCGAGCACTTCGCGGCGTACACGCACAGGTAGGGGGACCCTTGGGTCCCCCTGTGTGCGCCTCGCACGGGTACGCGTACAGGGGTCCGACACGGACCCCCAAAGCACGGCTCCGACAGCGAGTTCGAGTCGGACGGCGCGAGTCGGTCGGAGCGGTCGAGGTGCGCATCGTACTTACCCGGCCGGAAAACGTCTCCATTGCGCGGTGCGAACCGGGTCCGAGCGAGTCGGTCGGAGCGGTACGATCCGGGTACGAGTCGGTCGGAGCGGTCGGGTCGCCCGGACGAGTCGGTCGGCGAATACGCATCGTACTCGCTCGCCCGGACGCGCGTACGACTCGGTCGGAAAATAGGGCTCCGGATCGGATCCGGTAAAACCGGATCCGATTCGGAGCACTACCGGCCGAGATCGGAATCGGCCCCTAAGTCATTTGAGGTGTGGAAACACATTTTCTGTACATATATTTAGATAATATTTCAACATGGTAGACACTGAGAATAGAAGAGCTAAATGTGAGTTTTTTCGTAGATGGTGTAGGATGTGTTTCTATTGTACAGGTTTACTAATGCTTATTTGGTTTATTTTAGCAATTATAATTCCATTTAGATTAGTTGTAGAAAACAAACTGCAATCATGAATGACACGAGAAGTGACAAGAAATCTAACATAAAGAACACTGCAACACTGGTAGATAGTACTGAATTTCATAGGGATAAGTCAATAACTGATTTCTCCAAGAATGTCTTCACCAAACTTTTATATGAATATGTAGAGACAATATGTGAGAGATTGTTATGTCTGTATGCAGTTACCTGCGTCTGTAACAGAAGGTGTGATGTATCATCACCTTCCTTTGACGTATGGAATAACTTGTAGTGTTTTGGCTAGTTTATTTTATAAAACAGGTAAATTAGAATATTACTATATTGACACAGATGCTATTTTTGCTAAAGTTCCCGTAGTCCATGAGCTAAATAAGGTGAAAGTTGAAAAGATTTTTGGAGAATTTTTCTTAGAAACGAAGGAAGTAACATTAGAATATGCAATTAGACACAATCGTACCTGTAGGTTAAGAAAGGAAGAAAAGGTTTTCTTAGACATGGTAGAAGACCGAAGGCTTAAGTTTCAAAGAAAAGCAACGGGAGAAAAGACAAAAATCCCACCGTGGGCGTTTGAAGAGGGAAGTTATGACAAAGGCGAAACGAATGCAGCCATGGTTTTAGATTGGCCTCAACAGGGAAAATTGTGTATTAGTAGAGATAACACATGTATGATAACTATTTCGTGGGTTCTAGTGAGTGGCGAGATACATACAAAATTTTAGGGGGATGGGGATTCAAAGGAGGAAAAGATCCAGTATTCCCAGGGATCTATTATATTTGTGGAAATCGAGCCTATTATAGGTTGCCGGACCATTGGTACGGAACATGCTATCTAGGCCTGGTCTTTCCAAAGATTTTTCATGTGGAAAGAGGAACAAAAGGAATTCACGAGATAGGTAAACCATTAACCCGTAAGAGAAGGGAAAGCTTCTCAGAGATAATAGGTGACATTTTTGGAGCATTGATACCAGCAGTGGGTGTATCTTTGAATGCATACAAGATTCGGAAATTGTCTACAGTAGTAGATCGTTTATCAACGAATACTGCTGGAGGGTTCTTGATGGTAAATACCGAAATGGTTGCCATGAGAGCTATGGTAATGCAAAATCGACTTGCCCTTGACATTCTTTTGGCAAAAGAGGGTGGAGTCTGTGGAATGCTGAAGGTACAACATTGTTGCACTTACATTCCAGACAAAAGTCAGAATATACAGAAGTATATAAAGAACATTACTGATTTGCATAAAGAAATTGCCCCACTGGAGGTTGAAGGTGCTTGGGAGAAACTTGGTAAAGGTTTTTCCTCAATAAGGAAATGGTTCACCGAAATAGGTAGTTCTCTAATAGGGAAAATACTAATTCCAGTAACCATAGTAGTAGTGATAATATTGATGCTGAGATTAGCATATGTGTGTATTAAAAGGAGAAAAAGACAAAACAGAGCAAAAAGAGAAAATGAGAAAAATAAGGAAAGAGAACGGGAGATGGGAGAGATCGAATTGGAAGAATTTAAAGAGAACATGTACAAAAGGTCTAAAAGACAAGCTGAAAAGAACACAATTGTCTAAAATAACAAAGGCAAGTGGACAAGAAACATTTTCTGATAAATGTTGTAGGGATAGGTTTTAGTGGTGATGTTAAAAATCACCAAAGGGGGAAATTGATGGAGCAGGGGAAACAAAATATTTTTGTGTACCCCCTTGGAAGTTAAAAAACCCATAACGATTAATGATACTAACTGTTTGAAAACACATGAACTAATCAACAAATGCACCTTTTTATTAAACATTACACGTGGGCAACTTGCCGGTATTGCAAAACCTAATTTATTTACAAATGTGAAGCAAAATAACATTAGTATTGTGATTTACGTAGTAAATAGAGTAAAATTGCATGATTTGTTTTGCGTAGTAAATTGCACCGTGGCAAAGAATGCAGTTGGTAAGTAAAATGGCTTTAAATGTCGCTTCTGCTAGGTAATACCTAACGCGGGTCTTTAGAATGGCGGGTGGTAAACAGAAAGGCTTATTTTCTATGTTTTAATTTTCGTTGTGTTTGTTCTTATATTAGTTTCGTTCGGGCCTGCTAGGCCGTGCTTCGAAAATGGCTGCTGGAAAGAACGAGATCGCGTGCGCTGAATAAAATGGCCCCCGCGCAGGCTCAGTGTGAATGCTCCAGTCACGTGTATGCGGCCTGTGCCCGGAGTGAGAGATGTCAAGGTCAATCTGACCTATAACGAGGATCGTGCCAAGAGTTCAGCATATATGCCTGGGAACAGATGGGAAAATCGAGCGACAGGGGATGAACTAATATGTGACCATCGGAGTTTGTTGCAAAATGAATTAACAAATTGGACTACTTTTGGACAACGTTGGTCATGAGACTTAATGTGTGCGTTATTGTCCCCAAACCAGTTCGAACAAGGAGGGCGATGAGGTGACCATCACCACCCCTCCAATGGACCAATTAGCGTGATTTCTCCCCCTAAACATTGCAACTTTAAGTGTAGCGAGTCAGAGAAGAGGGTATAAGAGAGTCTGCTCTTACGCTGGAAAAAAAAAAAAAGGCTCCTGCGTAAAATCTTCTACTACAAAGCTGCTGCTTCTTCGATTCTTCTATCTTGATGCTGTGAGAGACTCTGTCATTTTGGACTTCGAACTTTGACTGGGGAAGGAACGAGACCGTTGCGGGAGTTGCCCGGGAGGAGATTGCGCCCGAGGAGGTTAGCGGGACAGGTAATCAGTTTTGGGAGTCCATCCTGTGATCTGCAGTTCATCGTTCTTTCCTGATGAACCATTCTTGTCATCGCCCTATGGCCAAGGGTAATGAATATTTCTCATCTTTGTTTCATAATCTTTTACTTAAATGCTTATTGTTATAATAAATGTATTCACCTAATTATGAACTTTACTTATTTTGCTTAAAGAATTTAGATAAAATTGTATGCTAACTCTAAATGAGTCTGTGGTTCTTTAAATAAAATTGTGATTAATAAGATATTAAAGGTTTTAATCGTGATTGAGCTGGTCTTAATCACCATCAACTGATTCTACTAGTTGGTCCATCGACCGAGTAGCGGAATACCTTGATGTTTAGAACCGACAGGATCCAAAGTTAATGTATATAATGTGTAGGTTATAATTCTGTCGTTTTAATAAGGTATCCCGTTCGTCCAGCAGCTCATTTTCCTTAGCGTTGATCCAGAAAACTGAGTGAATGTATGTATGCGGTGTTATGGGCCCCACCGACTAAGGTTTTATTATGATTCAAGTTGAGTAAGTGGTTTTTTTTTCAGGATTTGTATCGTAAGGAAAAATTTATATTAGCCGTGCTGGATCAACTGCAATAACTGCTGAGTCGTGAACTAAACACTGGAATGCCATAGTATGTAGATCTGCTTGGATTTAAACCCGGTCCCATAGATAAAGGTAGGCTGCGGCAAGGAAGCAGGCCAAATTGACAACATTGTGGGAAATAATCCTGAGAGTCCATTGCAAGCAAAAAAAAACGCAACATGAACAATGACATTTTGCGGGAAAACGCTTGAAGCCAATGATTGTTGAATGGGGGAACTCCTCACCAGAGTCTGGAGTCCACATTAGAGTGCTCAGGTATCCACATAGCAAACCATGTTAGAGAACAACTCTACTCAGCATCTGGCGAACAATATCAGGATGGGCTTTCGCAAGCAGTGCATGACTGACATGAAATACCCCTAGCCTTTAAAGACTGCAAGTTTCTCCCCTTGAGTTTCTTGCTCATCTGCACCGGAAAGATTTTGAGGTTTTATGGAGAACTTGAAATTTAAGATCTTCAGTTTTTCTGGAGGTTAGGTCATGAATGATAGTGCTACAGGGTTTTAAATTAAAATACATCTTTTGTGTGCACAAAAAGGATGACAGTAACACTTTTCAAATTTTTCATTCACATAAGCTTTAGGGGAGGTGGATTGCATCTGAACTTCGCAGAACTTAGATCCCTCTTCAGAACTTTGTCTTGGTTCTGCATTCGGGTTCGGGGGTGTGCATCAGGACTCCTATTAAAAGCTTTCCAAAGGTTCTCACTCTTATCTGGCGTTTTTTAGGCGCATTTACTTTCTGACATTACTCACAATCTTATGAGTTTGCGGGTGTGTTACATTTGCATGCTATGTTCATTCCGTGCATGCTTGCATGCGCATGCTACACTGGTCTTGTTTACAGTTGAATGTCTTGGTTCACGGCGCGATCATGATGTTCTAGAATAGAGCATCTGATCGAGCCTGTGAGCCAAGGGGAACAGTTGTTAGGAGCCTGCCGGAGCTGGAAGACGTGTAACCGGTGGTGCTTCCATTATTTGGAATAAACCTACTTTTATCTATTCTTGCCTACGCTTCTACTTTACAGGGTGTTTCAACCATGCGCAATCCCTACATTTAGCACCAGGGCTTTAAGTAGGCTGGGTCCCTCCGCGTCTCAGACCCGGTAGTATTTTAGAACGGACATTGAAACGGGTTATTGGGCTCTATATTCATGTCCTTAACTTTCCTGGGGAAAACACTGACCATTTCTGAACAATTAATGTCATAAATCTTCAAGTGATCCATGTCAGTGATTTCGTTTCTGTTTTTTATTTCACATGTTGTACTGAATCCTGCACTCCATAAGAGTATTAGCTATTACCAGGATGTTGTGTTTTTGTATTTTTTTGTTCGTTCAGCATATTACTCTTGTATACTGAATGCTTTGAAATAAGTCGCTTCTAGGTGTTTATAAAGGCCACGATTAAGAGGTCTAGAGTCGAGGCTGAAGGCAGTGCTAGTTTCTTGCAGAGAGTGGGTCAAAAGGTGTTCAGAATAAATGGTCATCCAATCCTTGGCATTTCGCCAGAGAGCACACAGACAACCATTGAAAAAGCGAATAGTCCTGGTTGGTTTTAGGTGTGCGTCAGTTGCTATGTTATTACATCCGGATGCAATAACAGAAATCTCGGAGAGACATCAAAATACTGGTCGGGTGGCACACTATGGTAATCATAAATTTAGTTTATGTGGTTAAGCCATGCCTATAACTACACAGGCCACACCCCTTTTAGAGACTACCCCCTCCCCCACCCACATACTTTTTTCATCCCACTTCAAGCCTGTTTAGCACTATGTACAATCTGTACTGCTTTCTCTCTGCACGCATCATCAATCCCTGCAGATCCACGCTCTGTGAATCAAGATTTCGAAATCTGCACTCGCAGATTACTTTTCTTTCAATCTAACTTTAACATACATGCACAAAATAGTTTGGAAGGGAGGCTCAATGTGTTGTAGGTTTATGTTTGTAGCAGCAAAATTCTTTTTACGAGGCAACGGTGCTTTTAGAATACTGTCAAATAGAAATAGATGAAGCATGACT
This sequence comes from Calotriton arnoldi, assembly GCA_963921515.1. Classification (NCBI taxonomy): domain Eukaryota; kingdom Metazoa; phylum Chordata; class Amphibia; order Caudata; family Salamandridae; genus Calotriton; species Calotriton arnoldi. The sequence continues at coordinate 1,979,530 of CAWUFW010000670.1, forward strand.
GGAATGATCACAACAATTGATGAACAGAAAAGTAATGACTCAATGTTTTCAAAAGATTCCTGCATAGCGCACAACACTCCCTTGTAAAAATTGCAACACTGCTGGGAATGTCTTCTTGTAGAACAGCGCAGTGGACAAAGGCTAGTTCGATGAGGGAAAAGCACATACGCTACAGCACTCAGCCTCGCCAATCACACAGACAAAAGAACATGCATTAAAAATGCAATAGGTCTCGCCTTTCATTAAGTTAAAGCCATTTGCTTCGCTATACAATACCATTAGCAAAGCAAATGGCTTTAACTTAATCAAAGGCGAGACCTATTGCATTTTCAATGCTTGTTTGTATTGTGTGCTTAATTAGTAAGCTTTAATGTCTCATGACTGTTAGTGAACCGTGTCACTTATTAAACCTGTAAATTTCGCCATTTTCCCTCAGCACTTTTTAAGCACATTATTTAAAGTACTGCCCGCTACGCATATTAGCACATTGTATCATTGCCAGCCTCGTCTTTATTTAGTTTCTGATGCGCTCCTCTCAGACTATGTTGAGCTTCTAGCGTTTGTGCAGTCACTCTGTCCGCCATGTGTATTAGTCTGACTACCTATGATGACCAATTATCGCGATGCTAGCCATGTGTTATAATTTTGCTTTTTATATTACCCCTTTTACTGCACAATGTATTGCCTTTCTCAATAAACAAGTATAACACTTTTACGGGGTTTCCTCATCTTGCACAGCTGTTCACAAAGCCAGAACATAGAATAACAAAAAATATTATTAATCACATAGACGAAACCTAGTGCATTTGCCACTGCTTGTGGTTTATGTATGTATGTATGTTTTAAAAGGTAACCTACGGTGTCTGGAAGCAAGCATGAAAGGGATAGTGCTTATAACAGTTTAGTTTAGCCCTGGGAGGTCCGTTGGGGTTGAGGAAAGCAAACGTATTTGTGAATGCTAATAGTTAACAAAAAATTGAGCCGGTCATAAAATAAAGCAAACAGTACCCAGACATAGTGCAATATACAGAGCGTAGGTCTGAACACAAGCAGGAATGCTCTGCAAAAAATAGCGCCGGTAATATATGAAAACGTACGGCAGGCAGACAGAGTGGCAAATACAGAGCTTTAAAGTCGACCACTAAATCTATTACGTCACATTCCCATCTAAACACTGCGTGTTTCTGTTCACTTTCTTTATTTATAATATGTTTTAGGTGCATTAAAACGCCAGGCTGATAAAGTGCAAATTATGGCAGGAAGCTTGGAACACGAGCAGGAAACAAAGTAAACAAAAAATTGCGCCGGTAAAAAAAGAAAACAGACGTCAGGGAGATAAAGTACCGAATACGGAGCGTAGCACAAATGAATATTTGAATACAAATTGTGACAACATTCTTGATTTCACGACCAATTTAACGCTTAAACAAATGTTGTACGATGTCTACTTGCAACAATAGGAAGCTAGTCATTGTTAGTCGGTGCATTGCAACTGATGACATACTACAGTATACAGAACGTAGGCGGAACAGGAGCAGGAATGCTCTGCAAAAAACAGCGCTGTTAATAAATGTAAACATACGGCAGGCAGATAGAGTGGCAAATATGGAGTTGTAAAGTCGGCTGCTAAATCTATTCCATCACATTTCCATCTAAACGCTGCGTGTTTCTGTTTGCTTTATTTATTTATAATATGCTTTAGTTGCATTGGAAAGCCAGTGTGTTATAGTGTATAAATAATGTGTTTTATTTCAAAAAGATGTCTCTAAAGCATATTACCAAAAAAACACAAGCTGTCGGCCCAGGGGAGGTGGCAACAGGAGCACGCCAACGCGCATTTTAAACAAGCTGTCGGCGTTGTGCGAAAAATATAGTGCGTCCTAGCTAATAAAGGAGAGTGTGTAACGCCGCAAGTGAGAGATCCAATCCCGCTAGGCGTGGCTAAAAGGAGACAGGGTGGCAACAAGGAGGGATTGACATGCCTTTGGTGCAATCATTGCACTGCCTTTGGCATAATTCGTGACGCCAAACGACGCGCACGAATGAAAGCTGAAGGCGGAGCTGGGACACGGCTTCGGAATCTGTATTGATTCCAAGAAGCCCTCTGCATGGCGAGAGCAGCGCATGCGCTGCTTTCGCCAGGCCGAGACCTAAAAAGGGACAAAGAGAACCAAAAGAACCCTGCATTGCAGAGAGCTGCTTACTTTCAATGACAGCACATTTAGCATGAATGGCACTAACACAGTGTTAAAGGCAAACCTAACTACAGTAACCAGGGAGAGTAAATCTTATCTGAGAATTTAATAGTGGGAAATAACACTTTCAGGGAGAATGTGACACAGAATGCTTATCAAGGTTTCAAAATGTTAGTAGGTTAGTATAGTACTTAGTAAAAGAAAAAAGGTAACATAAAATGACTGCTGTAAACCATGAGGAAACTCTAAAAAGTCTGTTAGAGATTCCACTGGACTTTCAAAATGCCTCCATATCCCTGCGTTGCAGTGCCATAATGTTTGTGTGATCCCATAACTAAGTCACAAAGACAACATGTTTCCATTCCTAGACTTTCCTCTTCCAAACCACTGTAATCTGTCGTGTCTCCCATCGGTGGACTTAAAATGAAGAAAGAATGCTACACTGAAAATGAAAGAAAGAGAGGACGTGGCATCATTCAGGTAAAAGGCCGTCTGGCACAATAAGCCATCATTCATATGAATGTAAGAATGTGAAAAGTTTCCACAGGATGCATGGAGTAGAAGTCTCAATCTGTATCAGAGAGGATTTATTAGCAGCACTCTTATGGGTGCCCTTTAAGTAACACAGATGACATGCAAGTATGGCATGCTGTTTCCTTTTCCTGTTTTGTACTTTGGTGAGTGTTGTGAGTCATTATGTGCCCAACACTCGTCGGCAAAATATTATCCTACTTTAATGTCTTACAGTATGTCCCAGTTTTTGGTTTTGGATTTCAAAATGTGGCCATCCTAAGAATTCTACTCTCTATCTGCAATGGGAATATTTATACAGAACTGTCTCTAGTCTCAGTGCTGGCTATTCTATGATGTCTTAGCAAATTAACACAGGGAATGGTGTAGATCGGTGCTTAAAAGTATAATTATGAGAAAAATACACATTTTGTGTGTTCAGCATTTTTTTCAGAATTTTGTCGCTGGTTTTTATAATCTGCCCACTAGGGCGCTGCTGTCCAGTGCCCAGTGTATGTGCTCTGTCTCCTAAAACATGTAAAAATTGGCTAATTCCAGATCTGCATTTTTAACTCTCCTCTAAGGCCATAGTATACAGAGTAGAAACTACACCCATGTCATGGAAAGTTAAATGTCACATGTGGATGCAGTACGTATTGTGCCATCCACTAGTGTTATTCACAAAAAAGGCCCCGGGTCCAGAATACTAGGGAGGTCCACAACGCGGATAAAGAGATAAAAAGATAATGAGATAAAAGTGACAGGGCGGGGGATATCCCTTTAAGGACAGTTCCCCTCACACACCAAAGGTGTCATGCTTCATCATAGGGGTACCTCCTCGCGTGAGGAACCTAGTCCTCACGCTGGCTACAACCCCTCTCTAGCGAGGGAGGAGCTCAGGGATGTTTTGGTTTAGGCGGTCGGGTGTACTAAAACCCTATGAGAGATGTGTGTGATAACAAAAAATGCAGTGCTATAATAAAGGTGAATTAAAACTGGCTACGGGGTTAGCTCTCATGCAGATTTAATAACGCTACCCAGTGTCAGGATTAAAAAGCAGGAAAAGCTTGTAAACACAGGGGTCAAAATTCAAGACCACTCTGTACTTATCAGACCAACATGTTTCAGCCTAACAGACCTAGTATAGTGTCATGGCTTTCTTCAGGGTCAAAAGTGTAGCTACTGCAATACCAATGATTATATATACAAGTGTGATAATGAAAAACAAAAAGGTGTAGCTATGTCATACTGAACCAGAGAATCATTCGTTGTTCAGTACGTTCGACATATGCCCTGTGTCAAAGACAGAAATAAAGGTCATGTCATATATATACACAACAAACACATACATATACGTGCAAACATATTATCACTAAATCAAACGTTAGGACCTCCATTAGTCTAACATATAAAACAATTATTGCTATTTTTTTGAAGTTGCTTATTTAGAGTGCCATAATGCAAACAGATTAATGCGTAACTCACCACTAGGGCTATCTGTAGTTTACTGCATCTGTCCTGGCTACTTAGCCATATGGTACCAAAGCCACGACCTGAGAAGAATGGTACGTGGCAGTTAAAAACAAGAAACCCCAAGAGGGCAGAGAAAGTTTGAAAAGAAAGAACGCTCAACCGGAAGTAATGTACACAAAGCGTGCGTAGTTTAGCTATACATGACATATAAATTGTGGGAGCAAGACATGCTATCAAGATGTATGTTGCAATAACATGGCAGTATGCGATCTAAAATTATGTACAAGTAGGGTGGCAAAAACGGCCTCCGGACGAAAAACAGACATCCATGGTGGCTGGTAGAAAATAAAATCAACCATCGCAATTGGAATGATTCCATATGAAAGGGAAAAAGCGCTGTGAAGGCTGGGGGGGAGAGTTTACAGCGCAAGAAGACACATATCAAGTATCTATAAAATGAATGCACAGAGCCAACCAGGCCCCCTGATGAATTTCCAACCGAATCAACCAACAGGCTATGGGCAGCCTTTTTTAGAGCAAGGCCGTGGCCGCCCAAGAGGCCGCCGACGGTCTCAACAACAGGTGCATTGGAGCTCCCCGATCGACCAACGGAACACGAGGAGCATGACGAGGAGCTTCCAACAGGCGGGCCCGAGCGAGGGACCAGTTTGATAGTCAACCTAAGTAAGAGATGCTTGACCCCTGATGAGACTGGTGTTTTGAACCGTGGCCTTGGTTTTGTCCCCACTAATTTTGGAGATCCATTTTTAATTCAACAAGAAGTGCATCAATTTTTTAGAAAAGTAAGGTTGCATTTTTTCTTTGCGGGTAAAGTAACAGGCATGAATGAAACAGCGAGTCAGAACACTAACCTACGCCCTAAATCGACATTTAATCCACCAATTGCAGCACTTCCAACGGAGGTGGCTACTTTTGAAAAAGCAGTCCTCAAAGACCTTGCTCTAGGATTATCATCATCCACTAGGGCTTTTGATAACATCTCACGGAAAGAAAAAGAAGCCCTTCAGTCACTCTCCTCCGACAAGACCATCACCATCAAGAGCGCCGATAAAGGCGGGGCCACAGTAATACTGGATACTGAGATGTACAGAACAGAGTGCCTACGACAACTCGCAAACAACACTGCATACCGGCGTCTAGAGAAAGACCCGACGGAACGGATTATGGATATTATTTCCAAATTGATAAAAGAAGCTTTGGAAAACAACTGGATTACTAACAAAGAAGCTGAATTCCTGTGCACTAAATCACCAACAGTACCTTACTTTTACATATTACCTAAAATTCACAAACCACAGCGACCACCCCTGGCAGACCGATCATTTCTGGAATTGGTTCTGCGCTAGAACCACTATCGCAGTTTGTTGATTTCTTCCTTAGACCACTTGTGCGCAATATGCCGACATACTTGAAAGATACTACAGACGTCCTGCGCCTTTTGGAAGACATAGATTTTGATCTCACCACTGATTACCTGGTTTCATTTGATGTAGAATCACTATATACCTGCATCCCTCAAGATCAGACTTTGGAAAAAGTGGATCAACTACTGACTCAATCTCCACCAGACACCATTACACCTATCCCATTCATTATGGATTGTGCAAAACTGGCAATGAAAGAGAATTTTTTCCTTTTTGAAACCCAATTGTATCTCCAAATCTCAGGAACTTCCATGGGCAGCACCTTCGCGCCGAGTTTAGCGAACCTCTACATGCATATGTTCGAAGAAGGTGTTGCCCTTGGTAGAGATAATCCCTTCAGCGCACAGATAATCATATGGAAGAGATACATAGATGACATCTTCGTCATTTGGAGAGGAGACGAGACTTCCATCCGACTCTTCCACAATTGGCTAAATGAACAGAATGAGTATCTACGGTTCACTTGTGATTACAGCAAGGTAGGCCTTGCCTTCCTGGACCTTTGGATTTACCCGTCAGGTGGATCTCTTGAAACTGAGCTCTATCAGAAGCCAATGGCTCGTAATGCGCTGCTCCAATATGAAAGTCACCATCCTAAGACATTGCGTGAGAATCTGCCTTATGGACAGTTTTTAAGATTACGACGCAACTGTTCCAACACAGAGAAGTACAAAGTGCATGCCTCTAGGTTAAGAAACAATCTGTTGGACAGGCATTATCCATCTGCTTTGGTGAGAAAATCCTCCAAAAGAGCTTTGAATAACAATAGGGAAGCCTTATTAGAACCACGACCTGCAACAGTAAACACATCCAAATTGGTATGTGTTAATACTTTTAGTACCCTCTCTAATGTAGTCAAAAAGTCTGTACTACATAACTGGAACATTTTGAATAAAGGACTCTTGACTCTCGAAAAACCGATGTTTGCGTACAAAAGGGGTCGTAACTTTAAAGATACCTTGATTCACACAAGACCATCACTTGCTAATACACCAAGACCAAATACCCTTTGGAATCTACCGAATGTCCAAGGGCATTACCCGTGTGGTAATTGTGCTGCTTGTGCTCAAACTAGAGTAACAAAGAGTATTGACATAGGAACAGCTAGACCATGGAAATTACAACACCACACTAATTGCAATAGTGAACGGGTAATTTATCTATTGACATGTCCGTGCGGATTGAGATATGTTGGGATGACTACTAGAAAAGTGCGTACTCGCATCCTAGAACATAAGAGCACGATTAGGTGCGCAAAACAAATAACTAAACTTACGAAACACTTCTTTGACTTGAAACATGGCGCAGACACACTGAGTTGGACTGTCCTTGACAAACCTAACGTTAATGCTACCACACCAGGTTTGTCAATGAAACTGTTGAGGTTGGAGCAAAGGTGGGTGTATAGGTTGGACACGGCGACCTCTGGGCTGAATGATGACATTCCCTGGTTGGCATTGGTATAACTAGCCCCCCCCCCTTTTTTCCCTCCCCTTTCCCCCCCCTTTTTTTCCCCCTTCCCTTTCACTGGTACAAATTGATATTTTATTATACTTCATTACAATTAGTACAAGGATGACATTTGCCCCGTGCATTTCCATGTTTGGCAGTCACTTTGTTCTTAGCATTTTTCACCTTCACCCTGAATATTTCATGTGTGCGACCTCAGGACCATTTCTCTCGTCTGCCACATAGTTCTTTACTGCTTATGAGGCACTCCGGATACCCGGCTCAGTTTGAGCTTTAGGAACATTTTTTCACACAAACACCTTAATGTGGTTCACCTAATTTTCCGTTCGTGTCACTAGCAGACATTTATTCTGCTGTTTTTTCATTCCTGATAAACGTTCGGTTTGTTTGTTTGGTCATTAAGTGCCTCAGTAGTTTCGGTAGCGATGGTTCACCGAACTACATTACCCAGTCTTCTACCGCTTCCGCCGGAAATCCGGTCATGACAGCAGCTTTCCAGGTGGTGTCAATCGCCCGGATAACCCTTTATAAACCGCATTATACTGTTAAACGGGCTTCCTGTTCCTGGACCACTGCCACAACTGCGGAGGACCGTACTCTTGGCGGTAAGCTTCGTGCACTCCTAGCTGTGTGCACTTCTGTGCTCATTATCGCTGCTTATTATCGCGTACCTTCCTTTGCTCCACTAGTCACTCTTAACTGCTTTCACAGACCCTGGCGTTTCACAGGTTATGCTCTGTGCATTCATTTTATAGATACTTGATATGTGTCTTCTTGCGCTGTAAACTCTCCCCCCCAGCCTTCACAGCGCTTTTTCCCTTTCATATGGAATCATTCCAATTGCGATGGTTGATTTTATTTTCTACCAGCCACCATGGATGTCTGTTTTTCGTCCGGAGGCCGTTTTTGCCACCCTACTTGTACATAATTTTAGATCGCATACTGCCATGTTATTGCAACATACATCTTGATAGCATGTCTTGCTCCCACAATTTATATGTCATGTATAGCTAAACTACGCACGCTTTGTGTACATTACTTCCGGTTGAGCGTTCTTTCTTTTCAAACTTTCTCTGCCCTCTTGGGGTTTCTTGTTTTTAACTGCCACGTACCATTCTTCTCAGGTCGTGGCTTTGGTACCATATGGCTAAGTAGCCAGGACAGATGCAGTAAACTACAGATAGCCCTAGTGGTGAGTTACGCATTAATCTGTTTGCATTATGGCACTCTAAATAAGCAACTTCAAAAAAAATAGCAATAATTGTTTTATATGTTAGACTAATGGAGGTCCTAACGTTTGATTTAGTGATAATATGTTTGCACGTATATGTATGTGTTTGTTGTGTATATATATGACATGACCTTTATTTCTGTCTTTGACACAGGGCATATGTCGAACGTACTGAACAACGAATGATTCTCTGGTTCAGTATGACATAGCTACACCTTTTTGTTTTTCATTATCACACTTGTATATATATTCATTGGTATTGCAGTAGCTACACTTTTGACCCTGAAGAAAGCCATGACACTATACTAGGTCTGTTAGGCTGAAACATGTTGGTCTGATAAGTACAGAGTGGTCTTGAATTTTGACCCCTGTGTTTACAAGCTTTTCCTGCTTTTTAATCCTGACACTGGGTAGCGTTATTAAATCTGCATGAGAGCTAACCCCGTAGCCAGTTTTAATTCACCTTTATTATAGCACTGCATTTTTTGTTATCACACACATCTCTCATAGGGTTTTAGTACACCCGACCGCCTAAACCAAAACATCCCTGAGCTCCTCCCTCGCTAGAGAGGGGGTTGTAGCCCGCGTGAGGACTAGGTTCCTCACGCGAGGAGGTACCCCTATGATGAAGCATGACACCTTTGGTGTGTGAGGGGAACTGTCCTTAAAAAGGGATATCCCCCGCCCTGTCACTTTTATCTCATTATCTTTTTATCTCTTTATCCGCGTTGTGGACCTCCCTAGTATTCTGGACCCGGGGCCTTTTTTGTGAATAATATATATTGGTGGGGAGTCGGTTCCCGTTGGTCCTTAAACTCCTCTAGCCCTCTGTGTGATTTACCATCCACTAGTGTGACATGGAAAATATTTTCAAATATTATATATTGATAGCACGGCGGCTCAGCCGAGGGACTTACACAATATCTTTCTCCTTGTGTTGAGACTGTTCCTTACATACACTACAAGACACACATATAGAAAAACAATCATGGATGACAACCAGGGACTCAGCTTTGGCGAAGATGTCATTGCTGAGATACTGAAAACACCATCACTATTAGGGGTAGATGGAAGTGCTCCTACCTGTAGCAGTCAGGGTGACTGGAACTCCATAACCTCCCTCAAAAAAAACAGCATGTTAAGATAGCACTTCATGGTGCTGTAATGACTGAATAGCTCAGGGCCAATATAGCACCTAACGGACTAATAGTGTCAACAGCACCCCAGCTGTTCTTGGAAGACATAATATTCAAACGTGAATGGAGTCAGATAGCCTAGAAGTGTACACGCGACTGGCTGGCCTTAATCATTAATACTGCCAAACGCCTATCAGACGCGCTGATCATCAGCATTAACATTGCAGAAAAAGTACTAAAGACAGGGATAAGTATCTCCGCTTTTAAATCACGCCCGGCAGAGATTAGCACACAGATAAATGAGCACAAGGATTACATCATGTCAGAGAAAATATCAAAACCACAAAAGGACATCAGGAGATTTGATAAAGAAAAAATATTCCTAAACACCAAAGAAGACTTCCAACCGTCTGGCAGTGATTTCTCCTCTGAGGATGGCTCAACATCATCTCGCAAGACGTATCGCTTGTCTACTAGTAAATCAATATTTCCGGGAACAGGGTCATCATTTTCGAGATCTGAAATGGACAGTCCTTGAGAGGGTGGTTGGCAATGCATGTAACATTGACGAAATTCTGGTAAGAAAGGAAGCACAATGGATTTTTTGGGAGAAGGTTGACAGCCATGGTCTGAATGATTCCATTGAATGGAATAAAGTGAGCAGATAATGTTCTTCTACTATTTCATTGTGAAGAATTACTGATGAAATGTAGATTATTCATGAATGGCTTATTTGAGTCTGTGTATGGGGGCGAGGGTTTGCCTTGATACTCTGGGATTCTCTGTGCACCCTATGTAATGTCTTCCAATATGCACAGTGTTATTCCCGGCCATTTTTTTGCTCTATGATATACTGTGGCCGTGTTCTCTGCAGGAGCCCATTAGCCACCAGGGAGACTGTATTGGGTTTTAGTTCATAATGAAGATAAGGTGAGGGTTGAATGTTTTTACCTCCCTTTTCAATGGAGCACCAATCTGACCTCTAATTGAAATTAGTGAGGGTGTATGTATATTATTTTTTATTATTGTTGGCGTTGAGGTGTGGCTGCTCAGTGTTGGGTTGTGTGCATAATCGAGCAAAATCCCCAATAAACGAAAACACCCAGTGGGAATTCATGAGGTGGCCCCGAATACAAAAGGAGAAGTGTTGCAGATTAAGAGGTTCCGAGTAAGAGCGGTACTTTAGAAATGGTCGCCTCTGTGCTCGTGAACCTCGGAGATATTGCCTGTAATCTACTTACGGGCCTTTCACTTCCGGGGGTGTGTTCTCCCTCCCCGGGCGCTTGAAATACAAACGCTCGCGTCCTGACTATTGTGGAGCGGGACGGAGCACCGAGCAAAGCAAGACACCGCGGATGCGGTAAGGGGGATAGAGGGTACCCTGTAGATTGGCCGCAAACAGAAGGTGAGAGTTGTTGGCAGAATTGGTTTAAACAGAAGTTTTAGTCTACAGGAAAGGTTGTTTGGGGCAACGATAACTCGGCAATGGCGGGGCCAACGGGGTGAGAGCTGCAGATCAGATTGATTCCTAGGGCTGTGGACAAATGGAGTCGTCACAGTTTTTTTGATAAAAAGAAGGATAACTGAGTGTAACGACCTTTTTAAATATATGATTTATTATGATCCTAGGTGAGACTGACGCTAGCAGGTACAAGTGGGACTGCGACTTTTTAGCGCATTGTCCTAGAGGGTGGCGTGCAGGTACGACGGACTACAGCAGCCACCTGGTAAATGTATATTAAATGGTCTATATACATTTCATGAGTGAGGCTTCTTTATCTGCACTGTTGAGAGATCTAGTTGTGTTTTTATTGAAGTTTGTTGCACAGTTTTGTTTTTATGTATTCCTTTTTGTCATGTGACCACAGGTATGAGTGACCAACAAGCAAGGTGTTATATGGTCCCACACTTGCCCTGATGAAGTTGCCGGAATAACAGTAGGCAACGAAACATGTTGGCCCAAATGGTGATGAATGGCCAATTAGATGCCGTTTTTAAGTGAGGACACTTACTGCATTGAATAAATTCCTGTTGCAAGTAAGCGGTACCTCTTTTTAATTGAGGATTGCGTCTCCTCTTTTGTGTTGTGTGTGGGACACGGTAGGCACGCAGTGATTTTTTCCACTGATTGTGTCATCTTTTTTCACTCATTTTCTCATAGATTTCTCAGTATAGAGGAATCTCTTTACTTTCACCTTTTTCTTCCACTTGGAAAGCTACTGATGATGATAAGTGTGGGCATACTGGTAAATATATGCCAGCAGCCCCCCTTGGTGTTACTACCGTGAGGTACTTCCCATTCTTTCACATATTTTTCCACAAAGTTATGTGGTGAGACAAAAATTAGTTTTTGTTTTATGCTTGTTGGAAACAGTGGTACATGACGAAATTGGATATAAATTATGAACAGTAGGACATACAGGCAAGTACGAATTGTACTGCTGTGTAAGGGGAACTTATACCCCTGGTCCTTGGAATTATAAGATACTGTTCTGAGTAGGTCAGGTCTTATTGAAATATATTGTTGAGTGGGGGGCGACCTGACTACTTACCCCTTGGTGCTCCTGTTTGTTATTTGATACTAGTAAATCAAGTAATGACAGCTGAGTAAGTAATAACGGCCGCCAAGGGCTCCTTCCACACCCTCCAATGTATTGATATCAAGCTTCCACTTTTCCAGGTCCGACACCAATGTGGTACCCGGGGTCTCCTGGACCACAGCAACCACTCCAACCCGTCTATCAACAACCCGCCCTCCAACAACCCGTCCTCAACCTTTTTGGGGCCGGGGCAGAGGAAGTAGGGGAAATCATAAGCAAGTGCACTGGCAAGAGACAGAAACCCAACGACAAACTAGGAGACAAACTGCCCCAAAAAAATTGACTGTGAACCTCTTGTAGAGAACTCTCACGGATGATGAATGAGCAGTTCTACTACGAGGCCTGGGCTCCGTCACGACCCCAAGATAAGATCAATTTAGTCTCACAGGGAACTACACCAATTCTTCAGGAAAATAAACCTGAGATCTTTCTTCCAAGACAAGGAAACTCCGGACCATCAGGATTCCAGATTGAGGACACCATCAAGGCTTACCCCTACTGCAGCGATGACACTGAGTGAGATCCTCACGTTCCAATAAGCTGTACTGAAGGAAACCAGAAAGCTAGGATCATCAAGACCCTATACCAACTTACCACTGAGACAACGTGGAGCCTTCACCACCCTCACACAAGATCCCACTATTATTATAAAACCAGCTGACAAAAGACATTAATCCACCCCCAGGAAGAGCAATCGTTTTTGACACTGGATCCCTTTTGGAACCACTCAGCCAATTCTGTGACCATTGCCTTCATACCCTCATTCTTGAAAGACACCAGAGATGTCCTGAATCTGATCACCTACATGGACAACCAGCAGGAGACCAACATCTTGATGACCCTCGATGTAGAAGCGTTGTACACGAACATTCCCCAGGACGCCACGATTGAAGGGATTGACATATGTCTTAGAGCAGCCACACTAACGACTGCAACACCTGTTGACTTCATCATGGAATGTGCTACTGTAACATTGTGCTTAAAATTGTGCTAAATGTATCTTCCTCCTTCATTCTTCAATTCCCCATGTTACCTATTACTTATACATAGTGTTTACTTTCATGTAACTCCATGGTGATAGAACACCGGTAGCTGGTCAGGGAGTCAGTTGCTCTCTTGACAAGCTGCTGGATGGATTGGACTACTTTTACTGAGAATAAACTTATCTTCACCTCTACTCAGGAATCTTCATTATTTGCAATTACTAATGTTACACTGGCGACGAGCGGAAGAAACCTACTACTCCAGCACCTGATGGAATTTTGCTTCAACATTTTCATTTTCTAATTAACTTCGTTCTGGAGAAGATATCCTATTTGTGGTCTCAACATCATCTACTTCTATCCAAAACCATTCATTTCAATTACAGCTTGGACACGTGAGTTATTATCCTTTTCTATTGCACTCTAGGAGAGTTTAATTTGGCATTTGTGAGCTTTATCGCCGCACAACTCGCCTTTCGCTATTTTCTGCTAGGCTGGGAGGTATCGGTGCGGGGCCACTTTTGCGCATACTGGCGAAACTCTCTTATGACAGTGCTTCAAGAAACTCTTGTGTAAACATTGCGGTGGATGTGAATTGTGCATATGTGACAGTGGTTTATGTAAGCTGGTCTTACTGTAGAGTCGTTGGTAACGGCAGTTTATCAATGCTCTCCAGCATCTTCTAAAAGACTTCTGCGTTCGAAGTCACGAAGTGCGTGGTCCTTTGTGAACGTCATCGCGTCCTGCTATTTGGAAGGCATCTTAACCGTACGACTGTTGTCCAGCAACCATTTGCTTTCTTGCTGACATTACGTCAGTATGGAATCTTAACGTGCTTCTTCAACAACGCGTCTTCACGTAAGGTCACGGAGCGTGACCTTGCGTGGGAGCCATTTTGAAGACTCTTCTTGCTGCCTAGCAACTCCAAGTAGTTTGCCGACGCGACGCCTTCCTGTCAGGTTACGGTAACTTTGCCTTCTTTACTTTAAAATTTTCTGCGGTGATGTGCACATTGCTGGTGCATATTGGTCTCATCTAACCTCAACGCTGATATGCACATCTGCTCTACGAAGGTTACGGTAATTTTCTTCTCATTATAACACTTTACAGTGATACCACACCGCTAGTGCATGTCTACTTAAACACATTTTGTGTCTTGAACGGTGATATGCACACCATTTGACTGTGACATTGTACATGTTGACTGTGACTTTGTGCATATTAAGAGTTTACAACGGTGATATGCACACCACTTGACTTGGTATACAATTGCTTACTGAGTTCTTGTTTCACTCTGGAACTGATTAAGCTGCTGATTTTAGAGTACTTTCCTCGCAGTAGAGTGGGTGCACTATAGGAAGGGTTCTTTGTTGTTATACCTTGGCCTACTGTCTCGTCACCATGCAAAACGTTACCACACCGCCTTTTTTCCTTTCATCACCTGGTGATCCCCTCATTAGGTGGCAAAAGTGGAAAAAGGTGTTTGAGAGATATGCAAAGGTCTGTGGCACTAATCTCAGCGCTGAAAGGAGGACTGCCCTTCTCTTACATTGCCTTGGCTCAGAAGGTCAAGAAGTGTTTGATCATTTACCTGAAATTAATGATCCCAGTTTGAATGAGTATGAAGTGTGCATGACGAAATTGGATAAACACTACCTACCCAAAGTAAGCACTATACTTGAACGATATCATTTTGGTCGTAGAATGCAAAGTGAGGGTGAAACAGTGGAGGATTATGTCACTGCTCTTAGAAAACTAGGGTCCTCATGTAAATTTGGTACAATGATTGAAGAGAGAATAAGAGATCAGTTCATGTTGGGGTGCAATGTTCAGAAAGTTAGGGAAGAAATTTGGCAAAAGGATGATCCCTCTTTGGATGAAGTTATTACCATTGCCAAACAGATCGAGCATTCTCAGAAGTGTGTAGATATCACCAAACATGACTCCAAAGGGGAGAGTGTTCATGCCATAAAGGTCATCTCCAGAGATAAGTATGTCAATAAAGCACATTCTAAAGATAAAGATGTACACAAAGAGGGGTATACCAAAACTGAGGCAAGAGCTACTCATAACTTCCAACCCATATGCTTCAGGTGTGGGAGGCCAGGTCATTTTGCCAATGATAAAAAGTGTCCCGCACTCAAGGTTACCTGCTCCAATTGTAACAAGCATTTGCAATGCAATAGGTCTCGCATTTATGCGAGTTTGAGCTATTGACATTGCAAATAACAATGCCTTTTATTTTTGTTTTCGTTTTAAAAACATAAATAAAAGGCATTGTCATTTACAATGCCATTAGCTTAAACTCGGGTAACTGCGAGACCTATTGCATTGCAAATGCTTGTTTTTTCGGGCAGCATATTAGTTTTGTATAGAGTGTATTTTGAATTGAGCTGCCTATAGGTGGTCTGTGTGATTTGAGGTTGTATGTGGGTGTTTATTATACAAGGCCACAGCTGGGAGCTTTGGAGTTAAGGGTGAATGAAGTGCGAGTTTTTCCAAAGTGCCAGTCAATGGTTCATAAAGGTGTTCTGTATACCTGCTCATCCAATCCTTGGCCTCTTTGCAGATCGCAGAAAGCTATAATCACTTGTGCCAACTGTAATTGTTATTCTACTCAAAAGTGTGTGAGGGAGACACGCAGCTGTCTAAATATTGACGGGGAAAAACTACAAGAAAATGCAGTGGTTACAGGTGAATGAAAAGATGCACTGTGTGTGTAGGGGGAATGGTGAAGGAGATGCAAGAAATTGCATGCAGGAGAGAGTGAAAAGAAGGTGCTGAAGAAGAAAGAGATGAGGTGCGAGTTATGCAAATAAAGGATTCCAGAAAGATGAGAAATGGCATAGGGACTGCAGAGGAAAGTGGTGTGAGTGGAAGTGCAGGAGTGACTGTCACGCTCCGAGGACTACTAACTCTTCCATGGACTTTATAATGTTTAATTCATAATCTCACAATTTCAAAATTGAAACATTTTCGTTTACAATTATTCACACAAAAAAAATCTGTTATTTTGCTACTGTTAACAAGTACTTCAAAGCTAAAAGGTATGGCTTGTTTTAGGTGCATGTGGATGCAGAGATCAGAGAGGAACCAAAATACTGGTCGAGTGGCACACTATAGAAAACACAGAATTGTAGGTTACATGTTTTAAAGCCATTCTCTTAATCATATATGCCATGCTTCTTGGAAAGAATTCCTAGTTTGGCTATTAGACCACGCCCACTTTTATAGGTCCCCTCCCTCTACTTTTTTTTCGCAGTTTTATATAGCAGAATGTTGCAGGGTGGTTTTTAGGGCGCACTACGGCACCTTAATTTGAGCAGGGGTGCTCTATCTAAAATAAGGAAACATGTGTGAAATGCAGGAACTCGACCCAAAGGTATTGGAGCGCTTTACATGAGCACCAGTTATGTTACACAAGAACACATTCATTTTTGGTAGACGCAGAAAGTGATACCCAGGATCACAAGATGTTGAGCCCACGCCGAGGCTCGAACCTAGTTCCCCAGCTACAAGGTCGGCAGCTCTGGACGTTACGCCACATCCTCGCCCCACTCCCCAATCGTCACACTTAAAGCCCTCCATGCAGAGGCTTCCTAGTGCTATAAATATCCCGAAGTAACACTTCCCACACTCCCAAAGGAACTCATTTTACGTCCCTCGGAAGATACAGGTTGCACAGACATCTCTGATGTGGAGCAGGTGCACCAACCCACTGAGCAGTTTCGCCGGCAAAATGTGTGTTTATCTTAAAATGATTTCACACTTGACAATTAAACTGAAACCATTTCCTATCAAGATCACGAATTGTTTGCATTGTGTATACTACAGAGACTAATTTCATACCTCCCCGAGGCTTAGTTCAGTTTGTTTCACACAAAAACCCATAACAGGAATACACAAATACTGACCCCATCCCTAGCGACATCGCCATCGATTCCTACACCTATACGCTCTCTTACTGGACCAGGCTAGTCAATCTCTTCCTCAGTCATGGCTCCCTCCCGGTTGCCCTCAAATCAGGTCAGGTCACCCCTCTTCTAAAAAAAAACCTCCGCCGATGCGAACGACCTCAACAACTTCCGCCCTATCACCAACCTCCCTTTCCTTTCGAAAATCACCGAAAAATGTGTTGCGAAACAACTTTCCTCACATATTGTGGACAATAACCTCCTCGACGTCTTCCAGTCGGGCTTCATCCAAAATTGCAGCACTGAAACAGCCCTGCTGCAAGTGATTGACGATGCGCTGCATATACTCGACTCTGGAGAATCATGTCTTCTGATTCTTCTAGACCTCTCTGCAGCCTTTGACACGGTTAATCATAGCACCCTCCTCAACACTCTTCATCAGAGAATGGGACTGGACAGCACAGTGCTCAAATGGTTTGCCTCTTTCCTCTTGGACAGATCCCAAATGATCAAGATAGGGAACAGTCTTTCATCTCCTGTGGCCGTAGGTCAAGGCGTCCCTCAAGGTTCTATCCTGGCACCCACCTTGTTTAATCTCTACCTGGAACCTTTAGGGAACCTCCTAAGCAATTCTGGGATCCTTTACCATCTGTATGCGGACGACACGCAAATCTACCTTAAGGTGTCTTCCGCACACGATCTCTCCCTACTCAACTCTACTCTCAACTCTATTCACAACTGGATGTCAGCTCACCAACTCATTCTGAATCCCGCCAAAACTGAATTCCTCCTCCTCTCTACCTCTCTCTCACCTCCTCCTGTTCAATCTTGGATGGATCAGCTGAACCTTCTCAACAACAAACCCATCATTGTCGACAGCGCTAAATCCCTAGGTGTCATTCTTGACAAAAGACTCAACCTAATCTCCCACATCAACTCTATTGCTAAGAACGCACGGTACCAGCTGCGCCTTCTTTGGGGGATCCATCGGTTCTTCCCGGAGAAAGACTTAAAAACCTTGGTACAATCTCTGGTTCTCTCAAGACTGGATTATTGCAATTCTCTTCTGACGGGCCTACCCAAATCCCACCTCTCCCCTCTCAAATCCATCCTCCATTCAGCAGCTCGCTTCATTTCAGGGTCGAAACGAAGCGACCACGTCACTCCTATCCTGTCCTCTCTTCGATGGCTTCCGATCGAGGCAAGATCTATGTACAAAACTGCCTGCATCACACACAAAGCCTTACACACGTCCTCCCCTCGTTACCTGGCGAATAAATTGAAATTGTCCGGTGGCTCTCGCCCTTCTCGCAATGCGGAAAAGTTTCTGCTTGAGCCCCCCCGTCTTCAAAAGGGAAAGATCGATGGCTCAATCCTTCTCGGGCAATGCGGTGAGAATCTGGAACTCGCTTCCCCCACTGCTCCGTGCCACCTCCTCGACCCGGATCTTCAAAGCTGACCTCAAGTCTCTTCTCTTCCAAAGACACTTCCAGAACTAATACTTTCGTTCTCAGGCCCCTCTAGGAAGTTCGCTCGTCAGTGTAAATTTGTACTTTTTCCTGTTCATTTCTCACCTTTGCGTGTTGTGTTGGATTTTATGTGCGTGTTCCCTTCATTTCATGTCCCCTGTTAATTCACGCCCTCTCTACTACCTCAAGGAAGTTCTTCCACTATAGGAAAGTCTGTACTCCAAGCCTATAGAAGTGCCTTCCCAATGTGTTATGAGTGATTGCCACTTACTGCAGTATTATACCTCTATTTGTATTTTGTACCCCATGTATCATGTATTTTGTACCCCATGTACCCCCTGTTGAATTCACGCCCCCTCTACTACCTCAAGGAAGTTCTTCCACTATAGGAAATTCTGTACTCCAAGCCTATAGAAGTGCCCTCCCAGTGTGTTATGAATGACTGCCACTTTGTCAGGACTCTATCAGCCTTACCTTCTGCCTGTAGAGTAGTCTCGCGGGGATGACATGGACAACCTCCACCGTCTCCCACCTGTTTCCCTGTCCTACCTTGAATTGGTACCAGACCGGGGATTGGTGAAGACTGGGGGAAGGAATCCTCAAAGGATGGTGTACCGTGTGGAGTGCTGAGGTGAAGAGTGACACCCGATGGGACTGTTGTCTTTCTGGACCGTCAGCCTGGAATGACAACCAACAAACAATCACTACCCCGTCAACTAGTCATATATACACCCACACACTAGACAGGGGAATGTTTAGGGAGAGTTGCAATGATCACCTGAATGTAAGCGGTTGAAGATATGAATCTCCGGTAGGTGCGTCTGTAACCCAGTTTCGTGAACTAGACAGCAGGCGTACCCTCACGGGCACCAGGGGAACTGGGGAGTAGAGGATTCCAGGGAACAATAGTTTGCGGTAGGAACACTTCAGTGCCGTTGCGGTCTGGTAATAGCGGCACGGTGCTCCTGCGTCGTATGAAGGAAGAAAGGAAGGGGGTGGTGACGTGCTCCTGCACTCACCGGGTTGTTGGTAAGGGGCAAGGGCGGTGATGCGCTCCTGCGCACACCGGGGTGTTGGCAAGGGCAAAGGCGGTGACGCGCTCCTGCGCTCACCCAGATGATGACAAAGAAAAGGGGCAAGGGCGGTGACGCGCTCCTGCGCTCACCGGGATAATGACAAAGGAAAGGGGCAAAGGCGGTGACGCGCTCCTGCGCTCACCGGGATAAAGACAAAGGAAAAGGGGTAAAGGTGGTGACGCGCTCCTGCGCTCATCGGGATGATGGCAAAGAAAAGGGCAAAGGCGGTGACGCGCTCCTGCGCTCACCGGGATGTTGGTAAGGGTGTGACGTGCTCCTGCACTCACCGGGGTGTTGGCAAGGGCAAAGGCGGTGACGCGCTCCTGCGCTCACCCAGATGATGACAAAGGAAAGGGGCAAAGGTGGTGACGCGCTCCTGCGCTCACCGGGATGATGACAAAGGAAAGGGGCAAAGGAGGTGACGCGCTCCTGCGCTCACCGGGATGATGGCAAAGAAAAGGGCAAAGTCGGTGACGCGCTCCTGCGCTCACCGAGATGCTGGCAATGAAAGGGAGAAAGCTTCGTCCTTCTCTTAGGAGGAGCAGCGCATCTGCGCTAATAGGCTCCTGAGGCTGCGTGAGGCTCCGTGATGCGGTGGTGAGCATACAGGATACCAGCAGGGAAGAAGTCTCCGTGAGATTGAGAAAAGGAAAGGTTCTTACCAGAGGTCCGGCGGAGATACGGAGTCCGACTTCCCACACGCTGCTACTTAATCAGAAGCACCAGGTGCCGTACATAGAGGAGTTTTATGTGGTGTCACCCGGATGTGATCGTGTGGTGACCCGCGGTACTGCACGTATGGGGGAGAGCACAATAAACTAGACAGGCAACCGTAGTACGCTCTCCCCGGTACGTACGAACATGACAGCACCCACCACCAAGACAAACCCCCTCCCCTACACGGGGGTGGCAGGACGCGGTTTCAGGGGGTGACGAACATGGAAGGCACGTACCAACTGAGGGGCGTGACGGACATGGGATAGGGGCTCCCAGGACCTCTCCTCAGGACCATACCCTTTCCAGTCGATAAGGTAATAGAGCCTCCCCCTGGACCTACGGGAATCTAGCACTGCACGCACCTCGTATTCCTCGTGGTCATCCCTGAGTACAGGCGGCGGAGGCACGGAGGCCAGGCCATCAGACTGAGCCGGCTTCAGCAGAGACACGTGTAAGACGGGGTGTATTTTCATGTGAGGGGGCAAGGAAAGTTTCATGGCCACCTTATTGATGACCTTGGCTATGCGGTAGGGACCTATGAAACGCGGTAGCAGCTTCTTGGTGCCGTGCAGATTGAGGTTCTTAACGGAGACCCAAACCCTGTCTCCCGTCTTGTACTCTGGTTCTGCCTGTCTGTGTGTGTCTGCATGGTGTTTGTAGGTTTCTTTGGCTTTGGCCAGTTCGAATCGCGCTTGTTGCCACAAGTCACATAGCAGGGTGTGATAAGCTTGGATGGTGGGCAGAGGACTGGTTTGTGTTTCTGCCCAGGGCGTGGTGCGTGGATGTCGACCTTGTAGGCAGTAAAAGGGCGACATTCCTATGGAAGCGTGTTTGTTGTTATTATATGCATACTCCGCCATCCACAGGACCTCTGACCATTCCTTTTCGATCGCTATGAGTAGGCAACGAAGGTATTGCTCCATGGTTTGGTTGGTTCTCTCTGCCTGGCCGTCGGTTTGGGGATGATAGGCGGAGGAAAGTCGTACTTCAGTCCCTATGGTGTCACATACCGCTCCCCAGAAACGGGATACGAACTGAGAGCCTCTGTCGGTGATCAGTACGGAAGGGATTCCGTGCAGACGGACTACGTTGTTCATGAATACTAAGGCTAGCTCCATAGCAGAAGGCACTTTCTGCAACGGCACGAAATGCGCCATCTTGGTTAGGTGGTCCACAATGGTGAGTATGGTGGTATATCCGGTCCTGGTTCGAGGCAATTCCACAACGAAGTCCATGGACACCGTGTGCCACGGGTATGGGGGTACAGGGATAGGGTGTAGCAAACCCACAGTGGGTCCGGGTTGGTTTTTTCCTTGCGCGCAGGTCGTGCAGCGGGCTATGTATTTGCGAACGTCATCCTGCATGGTTGGCCACCAGAAGTATCTGCGTAAGAGATCCAGGGTCTTGTGATACCCTGGGTGTAATGATAGCATGTAGTCATGGCACATGTACAGCGCTGTTTGTTGATGGTGTGGCAATGGTAGAAAGTAGTTGTTGTCTTTATAGAGGAACCCACCACCAGTAGTGATTCCCGACAGCTTTCCGATCCATTCTGCTGGGTCCTTTACTTTGAGGTCGTTCTGCAACTGGGACAAGAAAGAGGAGGAAAGGATGACTCCCTGAAAACACCGTCCCGGTAGGATGGGAGATGGTGTCGGTTTGTCTCCTCCTTCATAGGTTTCTCCGAGTCTGGACAGGGCGTCTGCTTTGGCGTTGTCTTTACCAGGACGGTATGTAATCATGAAGTCGTATTCATTGAAGAACAACGTCCATCTCAATTGACGGGCAGTTAGAGCCCTGGCAGAGCGGAGAAATTGAAGGTTCCGGTGGTCCGTATAGATGGTAACAGGGTGTCTGGCGTCTTTCAGGTAATGACGCCACTCTTCGAAGGCCGTCTTGATGGCCAGCAGTTCCCGATCGGATACCGTGTAGTTCCGTTCCGCGGGTTGCAGCTTTCGGGAATAGTAGGCTACAGGGTGTAGGAGACCCGATGTAGTATCCCTTTGGGATAGGACTCCCCCCAGGGCATCCTGTGAAGCATCGGCCTCGACAACGAATGGGTGTTCTGGATTGGGGTGTATCAGGACGGGTGCACTAGTGAATCTGGTTTTCAGTTCGAGAAAAGCCTTCTCAGCTTCAGGGTTCCATACGAACTTAATCCCCTTGCGCAGCAACCGTGTGATGGGAGTGATGATGCCAGAGAACCCTGGAATAAAACGCCGATAATAATTGGCGAATCCTAGGAATTGTTGGACCTGTTTCAGGGAACCCGGGGAAGGCCATTGCAACACAGACTCGACCTTTCTTGCATCCATACTGATTCCTGCTGGGGTCAAGATGTGTCCCAAGAATTCCACCTCGGTTGTGTGGAATACACTTTTTCCAGCTTGACGTACAGGCCGTGTTGCAGCAACTTCTTGAGGATGCTACGGACGTGTTGAATGTGGTCTGGAACGCTCGGGGAATAGATCAATATATCATCGATATATACTACGCAATATTGATCGATATGTTCTCGTAGCACCTCGTCAATGAAGAATTGGAATGCAGCAGGGGCATTACAGAGCCCAAAGGGCATGACCTGGTACTCAAAGAGTCCGTATCGGGTCCGGAACGCTGTCTTCCATTCGTCCCCCTTTTGGACTCTTACCAGATGATAGGCCCCACGGAGATCCAGTTTAGTATAGATCCTGGCGTCTTTCACTTGGTCCAGTAGGTTGGAGATCAAAGGCAAGGGGTATCGGTTCTTGATAGTGATGTTGTTCATGGCTCTATAATCGATGCAGGTTCGTAGATCCCCTCCCTTCTTGGCTATGAAAAGAGTGCTGAAGAAACGGGTGACTTGGAATGGCGTATGAAGCCGTTTTTCAGGTATTCGTCCAGATATGTGCGCAGATGGGTGCTTTCTTTTTCAGTGAGGGAATACACTCGACAACAAGGCAGCTTGGATCCCGGCAATAGGTCTATTCTGCAGTCGAAACTGCGATGGGGAGGAAGCGTGTTGGCTTTTTGTTCATCGAATACTGATGACAAATCGGCGTACTCTTCTGGTATGGTTCCTTGTGTGATAACACCCATTCCCGTAAGAGGAAGAATATGGGTTTCCACGACTCGTGCGTTGGTGTTCCCATGTTTTGAGTAACAGGTGCGGCTGCAATATGGTGAATTAAGGGTCATTAGTCTGTTTGCCCAATCGATGAGAGGATTATGGGTGACAAGCCAGGGGAGACCCAGAATTAGTTTGAACTGGGGTGCGTCTATGACATCAAAGGCGATGAACTCTTTATGTTCGTCTGTCCCACATGTCATCGTCATGATGTCAGTCTGATATCGGATCAGGCCAGAGGTCAGGTCTGTGCCATCCACTGCTTTTACCGTTTCTGGTCTGTCCTTGGTTATCGCAGGAATCCCAAGATCTTCCATGTATTGGGTGTCTATGAAATTACCTGTAGCTCCGGAATCGATGAGGGCCGTTACAGTCCACGATTGGCCTTTACGGGATTGTAACGTTACTATGATACCCACATGTTGGTTGTGATCGTGTGGGGCCGAAGAGGAGGTCTTATCAGACGAACAACCCAGTAGACCGACCTTCCCTTCTACTGAGTTATGTCGTTTTCCGACCATTCACCACGAGAAACGGGAAGGGCGCTGGTTTTCCTTGTCATTGGTTTACTCGGTTTCACAGGGCACTCCTTGACGTAATGGCCGCTTTGCCACAATACAGACACTGGTTTTGGTGACGTCGTTTTTCTTTTTCAGCCTTAGACAAGGGTCCACGTATGCCGCCTATTTGCATAGGCTCCGAGGTGTCCGGACTCCTAGGACTTTCGGATCTGGTTTTCTCCCGGAATACTGGGTACCTGGCATCGACCCCCTTGGTTTTTTCTATTTTGCGTTCCTGCATTCTGAAGTTCATGTCACCTGGGCGAGATGATTAGCTTGGGCTTCTGATTCTGTCAGGACTCTATCAGCCTTACCTTCTGCCTGTAGAGTAGTCTCGCGGGGATGACATGGACAACCTCCACCGTCTCCCACCTGTTTCCCTGTCCTACCTTGAATTGGTACCAGACCGGGGATTGGTGAAGACTGGGGGAAGGAATCCTCAAAGGATGGTGTACCGTGTGGAGTGCTGAGGTGAAGAGTGACACCCGATGGGACTGTTGTCTTTCTGGACCGTCAGCCTGGAATGACAACCAACAAACAATCACTACCCCGTCAACTAGTCATGTATACACCCACACACTAGACAGGGGAATGTTTAGGGAGAGTTGCAATGATCACCTGAATGTAAGCGGTTGAAGATATGAATCTCCGGTAGGTGCGTCCGTAACCCAGTTTCGTGAACTAGACGGCAGGCGTACCCTCACGGGCACCAGGGGAACTGGGGAGTAGAGGATTCCAGGGAACAATAGTTTGCGGTAGGAACACTTCAGTGCCGTTGCGGTCTGGTAATAGCGGCACGGTGCTCCTGCGTCGTATGAAAGAAGAAAGGAAGGGGGTGGTGACGTGCTCCTGCACTCACCGGGTTGTTGGTAAGGGGCAAGGGCGGGATGCGCTCCTGCGCACACCGGGGTGTTGGCAAGGGCAAAGGCGGTGACGCGCTCCTGCGCTCACCCAGATGATGACAAAGAAAAGGGGCAAGGGCGGTGACGCGCTCCTGCGCTCACCGGGATAATGACAAAGGAAAGGGGCAAAGGCGGTGACGCGCTCCTGCGCTCACCGGGATAAAGACAAAGGAAAAGGGGCAAAGGTGGTGACGCGCTCCTGCGCTCATCGGGATGATGGCAAAGAAAAGGGCAAAGGCGGTGACGCGCTCCTGCGCTCACCGGGATGTTGGTAAGGGTGTGACGTGCTCCTGCACTCACCGGGGTGTTGGCAAGGGCAAAGGCGGTGACGCGCTCCTGCGCTCACCCAGATGATGACAAAGGAAAGGGGCAAAGGTGGTGACGCGCTCCTGCGCTCACCGGAATGATGACAAAGGAAAGGGGCAAAGGTGGTGACGCGCTCCTGCGCTCACCGAGATGCTGGCAATGAAAGGGAGAAAGCTTCGTCCTTCTCTTAGGAGGAGCAGCGCATCTGCGCTAATAGGCTCCTGGGGCTGCGTGAGGCTCCGTGATGCGGTGGTGAGCATACAGGATACCAGCAGGGAAGAAGTCTCCGTGAGATTGAGAAAAGGAAAGGTTCTTACCAGAGGTCCGGCGGAGATACGGAGTCCGACTTCCCACACGCTGCTACTTAATCAGAAGCACCAGGTGCCGTACATAGAGGAGTTTTATGTGGTGTCACCCGGATGTGATCGTGTGGTGACCCGCGGTACTGCACGTATGGGGGAGAGCACAATAAACTAGACAGGCAACCGTAGTACACTCTCCCCGGTACGTACGAACATGACAATTATACCTCTATTTGTATTTTGTACCCCATGTATCATGCACACCTGTCACTTTTTCCTCTTGGAACGTATACCTCTTTTTGTATCTGGTTTGTTTGTTATTTGCACGATTGTCACTTTTCCTCATGCAATGTAACGCTTGCTTTTGTATTATGCTCACTGGTATCCTTCTCCTCATGTAATGTTACTGTTCCTATTGTGAAGCGCTCTGACACCCTCGGGTAAAGTCCGCGCTATATAAAAACGCATAAATAAATAAATAACATGGACATAACACTTCATTTTAAAAGTGTCACGTGATTCTGACAAACCATCCAGAAACTGTAGCTCTTTCTTTTAAAAGCTCCGCAAGAGCTTGTGGTCGTTTATTACTCAGATTTACTTGAGGCCCTCTTCAAAGCGCCATTCTTAGACCCTTGTAAATTCTTGCAAAACTGGTAATTGCTTAATTGGCTGGAGCAAGGATTCGCCGCTGAGGTCACATTTATTTTGCCATTCACGTTGTGGCTGTGTTTTCAAGGGAAGAGTGAGGGGGGGGGGGAGTGGTCTCAATGGACTGCTGGGGGAGGCCGCTTTCACATCAAAGGGCAGGCCCCGCTAATCCCTTTTAATGAATCGCCATTTGCAGGAGGTGGCAACATGCGCTGGGACAGACATGGGTCATCGTAAGCAAACAATTTTGGTAGCCCACAGCCCCCTCTGCGCCCCCGTTTCCTAAAAAAAAAGAAGAAAAAAAACTTCCCTGTGATCTGCTTGGAAAACTATTGTGGACTGACAGACAGCCTTTCCATGCGAGCTTTTTTTTTTTTATTCTTTGAACTCACCATTCCCTGTAACTCCTTAATTTCATGCATGGGGGTCAAAAGACAAAGGTCAGCTCTGCACGCCGAAACCCACCCCTTTAAAATAAAAATAAAAAACGCCCCAGGGCTCAAAAACGTCCTCTTAACCCTTCCTAGAAGAGCTGCATCGCATCCTCCCAACGGGGCCCTTTGATGCAAGTGACTGTGTACACGCCTCGCGGTGTTCAGGACTGTTTGCTTTGCAGCGCTGACATGCGCCCACAAGCTGCTTCGTGACGCTAGCTATTACAATGCCAGACGATAAGCAGATGTAGCTTCTAGAAGTTTTAAGTTTACTCTGATAGGCAAATGATAATATCGGGCTTCGACCACCACAAACCCAAATGTAATGGCTTCCTAAATTGATGAACACGTTCCAATAACAAAAGGAGCCCTCACCAAGCCATTGCCCTTTGTCGTTTGCTTAAAAATATATGCCGGCAACCTCTTTGTATTTCATTTCCTTTATATAGCACAGAAAAATCCAAATAAAATAAATTAATGAATCTACCAAAAATCTTATTTGAATTGGACTTTGTAATTATTTACCCCTGGGGATAAGGATTGCCTTTTTGTGGCATTTAGGGAGAAACAAATAGCTTTTGAAATAAACTTTCGCAATTGTCATTGGCAGTTACTTAAATCGTTTATGTGTCATTTTATTGTAAAATATTTTACAAATCCTTACTGCATACAATTGAACACATCACACAGGCCATTCAATCATTTTGCAGAGTGGAGCTGAACTAATACATTGAAATAGATATAATTTACTTCGCACGATAATATTATGATTAACAATGTTAATGCAATTGCATGATCACGTTTAGAATTATTTCTTTTGCTCGGGCGTTTAATACAAATTATCTATGGAAACTCGTGAGTTCGTATTAAAAACTGCAACGCCGTAATGGTTTGCATTCTTGCTTGAATTTGATACACGATTACCGTCGCTTGCAGGTTTTTTAGACCGCGCTTATCAGCATCCCTTCCAGGTTTAGAGTGTTATCCGGCTGGTAGAGCGCTTCGACGCCTCGCACAGGGAACGAAGCGCTATACAACCGCAATTACAACATAAACCAGTGCAACCGACCATCAAGCAACTTTCGAGTCAACTGTTATGTCGTCATTAAGAGGCGTCGGCCCATAATAGGCAATGTCAGCCCGAGTGATATCAGGTGTATTAGTCGCAGCAGAGGGGCGCGCGCGCGAGAAGTGGGTTCTTCAGTTCCGCCCAAGGCCAGACTTCAGAAAGAACTTTATGTAAATATGTTATGGCCATCCAGTCCGGTTATTGACCTCTGCATAAACAGCACAGACTGAGCTAGCATCAGAGGTGCGAGCAAACCCCATTCCAGCGAGATATTTCGATGCAACTCTGTAGGTTGCGTGCCTGCTACAGTGTAATTTTCTAATTCGTGGCTCAAACAGGCCAGTTCCCAACAGATCCACTAAAAATACATTTCAGCTGTGTAATGACACGTGTTATAGGGGCGCCGAAAGACAAACGAATTCGCGTTTGGCATTTTATGAACAACCTATGTTGTTATACTATGTGGTGCTGTAACAAGAACGCACCTTTCTTAATAAAACAATGTAAAAATATTCCCGTTTTATTAGCCGTAAGGAAGAACTGGCGAAAAGTTTAATAAAAACATACTCAAAATGAAACATCATTCTAACAGCATATTTTTAATATAGTAAATATCTACAATTGTTTTTGCAGTAGAGTAGACGGAGGCGCTACCGAAAACACAACTCGTTGTCTGAAGGATTAATGTCTGAGTCGTCTCTGTTCAAATTGGAACTTGTGACTTGCAAGTTGCAAACCTATTTAAACACTAAATGATTAAGCACTAATGGACTTCAGTCTGCAATGCCTGGCTGACTCGGAGCTGAGTGACTCAGAGCCCACTGACTAACTCTCGGAGTCCTTAAAATAACGCTTCAATAACCAGCAACGGGTCTCTGGGCATTAAGCCGTTTTCCTGGGTTTGTGCATTGCCGTCTCTGCAACAGAAAAACACCGACAATGCATTTCTAGAAAACGGTGTGGTGTAGACAACACAGTGAACATGCCTATGAAAGACGCGCGGGATTTGTCACGAAAATGGTACTCACCAGACGCCCCTGCAATCTTCACGTGTCCTTGAAACAACAAGCATTGGCCGCGCGCTGTGGTGGGGGAGGGGGAGCAGCCGGAGAGCAAGTGACGCGCGGCCGTGAAAGTGACAAGGCCGCGCGGCCGCTAGACGCGCTCTGTGGTGGGGGAGGGGGAGGAGCAAGTGACATCAAAGGCAGATGGCCTGGAGCATGCGAGGAAAGCGCGTTACTGTGCGCGTTCTCGCATGCTCTAGGCCAGCCAAAAGTTGTGGTCGCATTTCTGAAGCCCACACTACAAAATGTCTCGCCCACAGCCAGCGCTGAAGCGCTGGCTTTCAGGGCGAGACCTAAAAAGGTTGGACATTTCACCACAGCCTGCAGGACTAAAAAAGGCAAAAGCAGGGTCAACGTTGTTTCTCATGATTGTGATACCGATAGTGATGAACTGTCTGACATTGACTGTGGTCAAATTGTATCCCAAATCACAGGTAATAAGAAGAAAGGTCCCATAGATCACGTGCTTGTGGATGGCAGAGACACAAAGGTTCTTTTTGACTCAAGTGCCAAAATCACCATTGTGTCTAAAGAATTCTATTTGTCCCATCTTCATGGCAGGGTAACGATGATTAACCCTGATATAAAACCCAGTGCCTATGGAGGGGAAACCATAAAACTGATAGGATACTTTTATGGTTTGATTGAATATAAAGGCAGCTACGTTTCTGGAAAGGTCTATGTTTCACATAGAGGTGATAGTATTCTTAGCTGGTTCCACCAAAGAGATCTAGGAGTGATGCTTGACCCTAACAGCGATCCTCCCATCATTCTCAAGGAAGATTTTCAGCTGAACGCAGTAGAAGTGCAAGACTGTAGTACTGATTATGCTTTATCTTTGGAAAAGCAATTCCCCAGCGTGTTTAGAAATGAGCTAGGCTGCTTACTGTCCACAAAATTCGCCTGGTTCCGGATGCTGTACCTGTTGCAGGCAAAGTGCGTGGTGTCCCCTTTGCTGTAAGGGAAGAGATGAAATCTCAATTAGATAAACTCAAGCTAGAGGGAATAATAGAAGAAGTGGAGGGAACGCAATGGTTAGCTCCGGTTGTAGCCGCACGCAAGGCAGATGGTAGTCTCCGTCTATGCATTGATTTGAGGGAGCTTAATAAGCAAGTTATCGTTGATAAATATCCTTTACCTAAAATATCCGACATGCTCATGTTATTGGGGGGAGCCAATGTTTTTTCTACGGTGGATTTAAAATCGGCCTATCATCAGATAAGGTTAGATGAGGAGTCCAAGGACTACACAGCTTTTATAACGCCCTTTGGTACGTTCAGATTCGTGAGGCTTCCCTTTGGATTAGTTTCCGCAGCCTCAGTATTCCAAAGGGCCTTAGAAAAAGTATTGAGTGGACAACCTGGGGTCAAGATATATCAAGATGACGTTCTCATTTACGGCAAGAACGAGCAAGAACATGACTTAAGGGTCAGGCAGGTCTTGGAAAGGTTTCATCACTACAACCTCACTGTTAGAATAGACAAATGTAAATTTAGGAGAGCCTCTATTGATTACCTCGGACACTCCATTTCTGGCAAAGGAGTGGAACCCAAACATGAGTTGGTTAATGCTATACAAAATCTAGCTCCTCCCACAAATAAGGAAGAACTCATGAAGTTTCTCGGCATGGCCGAGTATTATAGTAAGTTCATACAAGGTTTTGCTGACAAGTGTACTAATATGCGTAAACTGTTGTGTAAAGGTGTAGACTTTGTATGGTCCAGTGACTGTGATGCCGAATTTAACTTGATCAAAGGGTTACTAAAGAAAACGACAAAACTTAAAAGCTTTGATCCCTCCAAACGGTCCATTTTAGTTACTGATGCCAGCATGAAGGTCCTGGGGGCTGTCTTACAACAACAGAATGGTGCCTCAGAAAACGTTATTCTGTTCCTCTCGAGAAGTCTTAGAGGGGCTGAGTTGCGTTATTCTGTTATTGAGAGAGAGGCCTTGGCGGTCCACTGGGCAGTAAAAAAACTCAAAAATCTCTTATGGGGTACAAAATTCATTGTACGATCGGATCACAAGCCTTTGTGTGAAGTATTCAAAAAGAAAGGTATTGATGCAATATCTAGCAGGATTTCCAAGTGGGTCATTGCCCTGCAAAGCTATGATTTCACGGTGGAATATCTTCCTGGTGTTAGGAACAAGACTGCTGATACGCTTTCTAGACTAGTGACCCTCAATGAGGAAAACATGGGAGATGAAGAACATGATTTAAAGGAATGGGTGTGCAACATTGAGGACGATGGTATAAAAGAGAACAAGTGGCGTGAGATCTGTGCCTCTGATGTTGAATTTAAGGAACTTTTCCAGCTACTTAAAGAAGGTTGGAATACCAAGGTCAAAGGTATCTGCGAAAAGTATTGGAGGGTGAGACATGAACTTGCCGAGTCTGAAGGGCTATTTTTTAGGGGAACAAGAGTTGTTAAACTCAGCTCACCAGGGACATCAAGGGATGTCAAAAACTAAAGAAAGACTTAGACTCAACTATTGGTGGCCTGGTATGGACATTCAGGTTGAACGGCTTGTGAGGGAATGTGCAGCCTGTGCCAAGAGTGAAAAGTGCTTAAAGCCAAGAGTACAACCTATGGTGATCAGAGATCGACCCAAAGGACCTTGGGAAGAGTTAGCCTTAGACATCTTGGGACCCATACAAGGTAATGGCTGTGACACTTTTGTACTGGTTCTCATTGACTTATATTCCAGGTGGCCAGAGATCAAGGTCACAAGAGACATTGACACCAAACATGTAGTTACATTTCTTACAAGTGTTTTTGCACGTGAGGGTCTCCCTGGTGCCCTTCTTACTGACAATGGTGTGCAATTTGTATCCAATGACATGGAAAAGTTCCTGCAAAGTAGGTCCATCAAGCACAAGCGTTGTTCTCTTTACCATCCCGAGACAAACGGCGTAGTAGAACGCTTTAACCGTGTGCTAAAAGAGACCATAGCCATGGGCCAAACAGAACAATTTGAATTGGAAAGAAGAGTTGAACAAGAAAGTTGAGGTCTATAGGGTCTCCCCTCAAGCCACCACTGCTCGAACTCCGTTTGAGTTACTCAGAGGACGGATTCCTAATACCATTATCGCTCCTCACTGGGTCAATGATACGGAATTAAAGAAAGGTAAGACTATCTCTGACGATAGGTGGAAGACCATGGAAGCCAGAAAGATTGAAACTAGGAAAATAAACTTTGACACGAGGAAGGCTGTTAGAGTCACCCTTGTGAAAGTGGGTGATTTGGTTATGATCAGAGCTCCCATAGGCAGAAAAGGGTCTAAAATATTTAAAATTCCACACAGAGTCATCAAAGTACTTACCAATGCCATAAAAACTGAAGATTCCCGGATATGGAACCTCATTAGGGTTGTTGTACTTAAACAATACCATCACACCCTCCAGTACAGTCACACCCAGACCTTCTCCTTCTCATAAGGATCTCACTGCGCTGGAAGGAGAGGAGACTAGTCGGAGAGGTAAGAGAGAGATTGTCAAACCTACAAAATTTAAGGACTAGGTTATGAATGCTAAATTTGTCTAGTCTACCGTTTGTATATAGGAGGGAGATGTGTAACATTGTGCTTAACATTGTGCTAAATGTATCTTCCTCATTCATGCTTCAATTCCCCATGTTACCTATTACTTATACATAGTGTTTACTTTCATGTAACTCCATGGTGATAGAACACCGGTAGCTGGTCAGGGAGTCAGTTGCTCTCTTGACAAGCTGCTGGATGGATGGGACCACTTTTATTGAGAATAAACTTATCTTCACCTCTACTCAGGAATCTTCATTATTTGCAATTACTAATGTTACAGCTACGTAGCCCTGAAAAACCACTTCTTTAAATACAAAACTCCGCTATACCACCAAATACAAGGGAAGTCAATGGCAGCGGCGGTTCCTCCATGGGAGCGGAGGAGCACCGCCCCCCTCCCCACACAGCTGCAGAAAGCTGGAAAAATAAAATGGTAATGAAAGGATTTTGTTACCATTTTAGTTTTCCAGCTTTCTGCTGAACTGGGAGGGCAGGGCTGGGCCAGTGCGTCATTGCTGCTGATTGGCAGCAATGACGAGTGGCCCTTTCAGTGTGAATTGGGCATGTCGGTTTGGCCAGCTACATTATTACGGACAAACAGACATGCGCAATTCAACCTCTCCAACCCGGCTGTCATAGCAGATTGGAGAGCAGGCACAGGCCTTCAGTGCTCTTCTGAGCGCTGAAGCAGCCTGCTCCAGCCAATCCAGACACTTCTCTCATGCAGCATGAGAGCAATGTCTGGATTGGATAAGGAGCTGTGTGACCTCGTGCTGGAGGAGTCGGAAGCTGGCTGGAGGAGTCGGAAGCCGGCTGGAGAACACAGATGACAGGACGTGCTGCAGGCTGAAAAGGTAAGTGAAAATGTTTTTTTTTTTTATTTTAAAATGTAAATGTATATTTTATACTGATAAATTTTATCTATGTCGACTCACCATTTTCGTGGGTCAACAACCGCCACTGGTCAATGGACAATACTTTTGTCCAAGTCTGGACTGCCTTTACAAGGCCCATTTAGAAACACAGCACATATTTTGACCTTTCGATCCCTACCAGAAGAACATCATCACATGGAAGCGTTACATAGACGATATTCTTATTTTCTGGAAAGGTGACAAAACCAGCTGCTACAAATTCAGCAAATGCATCAATACTCTGAATCCTTTCTTGAGTTTCACCAGGTCGGTCACACTCCGATAAGGAATTACCATTTCAGGATCTCTTGATCTCCATCAATAAAGGTCAAATCTACACGAAGACTTATAAGAAGAATACCGACTGTAACAGTCTACTCCCATTTGACAGACACCATCCCAAAGCTCTACAGGAGAACCTTCCTTAAGGACAATTCCTGCGTTTACGTAGGAATTGTAGCTCCCTAGGAGACTATAACACACAAGCTGAAACCTTGAGTAAAAACCTCTCTGCAAGAAACTATCCTACCAGAGTGATTAGACGGGCTGAAAAAAGAGCCTGCAACAACAATAGGGATGCTCTTCTGGAAACCACCACACGACCAACTGAGGATGTTATCACATGTATGACTACCTTCACCACAGAGACCAACAGACAAGAATATCATCATGAAAAATTGGAATATCCTTGATGTAGGCTGCATGCATCTGGCATGTCCCCGATTTGCTTTTATAAGAACCCATAATCTCAATCATTTCTTGGTACATACCAGACCGCACACCAGAAATATCACCACACAAAACACTGTATGGGCTCTTCCTCCTGTAACTGGGCATTACCCCTGTGGGTCCTGCAGCACATGCCCCTCTACCCAACATTCAAAAGAACTGAAGCTGGGCACCAATTTCACTTGGTAAAAGAACAACACACTAACTGTAACACAAGGAACTGCATGTATCTAATAACATGCCCTTGCAACCTCCACTACATGGGAAGGACGACAATGTATAGAGGAACATAAGAGCACGATCCGATATGGGCGCAGCACAATCAGAATGTGCAACCACTTCAACGTACTGAAACATTCACCAGAGGACTTAAGGTGGACTTTAAAGTGACCTTTCGAGGAACCTGTGGGGCACTGCAGTGCCGGCCCGACGAGGAGCTCCCACCAGATGATGAAGCATGACATCTCTAGGGGTGTGTGAGGGCAACAAGAGACAGTCCTGGTGACTGCCGTTAATGTCCTATCTAGAACCTAGATATTTCTTTCCTGTTGCTCTCTTTGAAGAAGAGTTACCCGCCCCCATTTGATTTGATGATGGAAAATATTACTTATGGCCTACCATTGTTGCCTGGCTCCTGAACTTTAAACCTTCAGCTCATCCTGTCAACATAATCCTTCCTTCGAAAAATGTAGAAGTCCACCCCTGTGTAGTGGGTGTGACGGAACGCAGGGAAATACTTTGCATGCCTTTACAATGCATTTTTTACCGACTCCTGCACCGAATACTAAAGAAGTCTCATGGCTGACGAGGGGTGTGCCATTCAAGATATTTCTAGCGAGTTGAACTGTTGTGGCAGACCATGGAGGAACAACGAAGAATTGGAGCATGGTGTTCTATTGGGAGTCTTATGTGGTGGAACAATATGAGACATTGGTGTCATCTAGACTTTAATATTGAAATTTACTCCCTCAGTGCACCGTGAACTATAAAATCACCCGTAACTAATACGGAAGCGGCATCGGCTGAGAACCAATTACATTCCTCCTTCAATATACTGCTGCCAATAAGATTCAAGATAACACTTTAAAAAATGAAACATCATGCATATATGTTTAACTTGCCTGTGCGAGCAGAAGAAGGCAAATCGCCGAAACGCGTCCTCGCAATAAATTGTAATTGCATGAACCCCGAGAGTGCAGCAGTTTTCTTTGAAAACAGGAGCCTTTATATTTAAATGGATCCACCTCCATTTTTGCCTGCACACATATATACACACACATTGTAATGTATATATAAAATGTACTTTAAATGCTTAGTAAAGACATGCTTGTAAAGGCATATACATGGTAACAACATGTGTGGTAAAAATGTGTGGCAGAGGCACACTGTAGTAAAAACCTCGTTGTAAAGGCTGTTTCCCATCCCATAAGGTAGAGTGCATAGTATTTAAAAGTGAGACATGTAGGACCATGTCCCTGCTGTGACAAGCCTTCAAAAACTATTTTTCCCTGTGGAAGGCTCCAGCTGCTCTATGAGGTAAAAGAGTACAGATTAAAATAATAATTCTGGTATCTTGGGTTTTAGACAAGCTAAACAGATGGTTCAATAACTATTTTCTAATATTTATTAAAAATCCATTCAGCAGTAAAGTTGTATTCTCAATACATATTTAGGAAAATAAACTTTCAGAAAGTTACCCTTTCCCTGCTTGAAGCACCTGGATGCTAATTTGCATTAGCCTGCCAGCAGCTGCCCTGTCATTACTTGACCTTAATGAGATGTGAAAACAGCTCCCAAAGCAGGGCAATGTCTTAGGCCTGGTGGCAGGATCGCCTGGGCATAGGGAAGGTGATCTATATCACCTCGGGAAGGGCAGCTGGGAAGGATCCAGTGTTGCAGCGTTTTGGGCCCTTTTCTACCATCGATCTACAACTCCTCCGATGGATCCTGCTTTGTGCCGAGAGGGGTTGGACAAGAGGGAGTTCACTCAGCCATCCAATGAGGACCAGGAATTGGATAGCTGCTCTACAGACTGATAATCAAATTCATGTATTTGATCCTCAAAACTACACTGTACTTATATATTATTAGGACTGGTAGACCAAATCTCCTAAAGAAATTTAGTCGGGCTAATATCAGACAAACTAGTACTTCAGTTAAAGCAAAACAACAACATTAATACCCGAAATCAGGAGATCTCTCTAGTTTGATCCCCTTTAGTTATCAATAATCAATTTAAATGCACGATCAAATGGAAATAAACCATGGCAAGACAGGGGCAGTTTGATTTCGTTTATATGGGCTTAAAGATAGGTACATTGGTACTTAAGCTTCAAGACTAGTCAGGTTAGATCAGGTTTGCCATAAAATGACCAAAGCTCTAGAAAGTTCAACAAGGGACATGAGTTAAGCCAGCTCAAAGCAGTCTCCCAAGGAATAAGAGACCACCAAAGCGCACACAGCGTAAGCGTCAGTCTGGAATAGAAGCTGATAGAGTCTGCAAAACCCAGTCTGAATCAGTAAACAGATCATCGATCTGTATGGAAATCCTCAGAAAAGTTCAACACCCAAGTCGCAAAGGATACGTGAATGGGGTCTCTCCTCCTCCTGTCAAATCAATGTATTAAATAATCCTCAAGTTCCGAGGTGACACCTCCTTGATCGCCTCACTTGGTCAGATCACTCAGTCCATTGGTCAGTTCATATAGGATGATTGTCATGAGGCATAAAGAAAAAACATATTGTAGGAATATAGATGGTGCAAAATATGTAAATGATCAGACTATTCAGTAGGTATAGACTCAAACAATAATCCTTTAACAAAGGCACAAGACCAAGTTCGAAAGGACAGTTTCTCAGGCAGATGTTCCCAATGTATCAGAAATGATGCCAAATAGTTTTTGCATTCGAGCGGGAACTAGCGAAATAAAACATAGCTTCAATTCACTTGCAGTAGTTGAAAACTTTCCCATGAGAACAAAGTCAAGTAAAGCAAGGAGAAAAAAAATGTATGCAAGAAGGCAGGCCCTCATCGAATTCAAGCTAAATTAAGCAAATTTTAAAGTATTAAAATATACATTTTCATGGAGAAATAGGACATTCAAATATTGTTTTTCAGCTTCATTGCACTTAAGAAGCAAGTTAAATTAGCTGTAAACAGCAGGTTTAACTATGATGTATTACTACATTTTCAATGTACCAACGTGCAAGTTTATTTCAAATACTAAATAACCAATATCGTTGTAAGCAAACTGCATTAGTATATATATATATGAAGATCATTCTACAAAAGTTTCAGACTGATCGTATTAATTATGACTATGCAGCACCATTTTATCTTCTCCTACATAGTGCACACTTTTCTCGCATGCAAAGATGGAGTTTTGAACGGAATTCTTAATTTAGTACATAAATGTCATCTAGACTACATTGGTTTTCTTTCATTAATTCTTCACATATATAATTATTTAATAAGGGTCCCATTTTCTATTACACGTTAAGAATACACCAGTGCAGTTTAGTAAAACATGAACCTATGTTATTCAAATGACTTATTTTCTCTACTCTACACTTTTGTTCTGCATGCCTTTTACGATGCAGTAACGAATGTCTCTCGAAAGTTTCTCGAGTTTCCTCTAACGTGATTTGTGCACGTTTGTCAAAAAGGTGTCATAATCGGTTTATGTGCCATTTAAAATGTTTAGCAGTTCTTTCACTTCATCACCAGCAACTTTGTTAACTTGAAAGGAACAGAGGTTAAGCCTGCACATTCATAGTTTAGTTTAAGGGGAGACCTATTGAAGGGGAGACCTATTGAAGGGGAAGCCTTTGTTATTTAGACCCAGGGTGGCAAGTTGGGCACTAGCCCAGTGGGAGGGGGAGCTGCTCCCAGTTTGGTGTAGAGGAGGGGACAGTACCTTTGCCTAAACACATAGCTGGCACACAGATTTACTTCAAGAGCAAAAGGCCTGCCACATCTTCAGTTTCTCTCAGAATAGCACACTCAGGGATAGTTGTAGTAAGTCAGACAGGATGTGTTGTAAAGGTGGGTAGGGATACCCTGGAATCTCTTTCCCCATTGGTTAGGGAGTGTCCAGGAGTCACCTACACCCACTGGCTACTGAACAAAAGAGGGCCACACCACCATCTCCTCAGAACGCTTTTTGGACCAGTTGAAGAACTGAAGGACTGCACCTGCTATTTGAGACTTGCGAGGATGCCTGGAGACTTGCGAGGAGACCTGAAGGGACCTGGTCCTAGTTTCACCCAGGACTAAGAAGTGGATTCCAAGGGTCAACTGGCTGACTTCCTGTATGGCGACAGGGAACCAACGAGCTGCAAAAGGGCATTTTCCTGGAATGACCAGTGACCACCAGCAACAGTAAGAGGACTGGCCCCTGCTGGTGGCCTTTGGTGAATGAATTTTGACCCCCTAAGTGCTCTCCCTGATGTCCTGGGAGTTTTAGTGGAGTCCTGGACTTAGAAAGATTTTGAACATCCACACCTCTAGAGGACCAGGTCCAACTGCTTAATTCAATCTGCCTCAGTCACGACTTCTCTGGGCAAAAAAATCAAGTTAGTCCCACTGGAGCTTTTTGATGCTTAAATACCTGTTCAGCAGACCTTTGCGTCCAACTTCAATGCAACCGTCCTGGATACAGCCTGCAGTCTTGTCCCACCAGAGAATTCTGAGTTCTAAAAGAGAGACTAAAGGCCTGATTATGAGTTTGGCAATGTGGGATTGGGCTGCCATGCCAGCACCCCACTCCCACACCGCCAAATTCGTCAGCCACCCGCCCAACAGATTAGGAGGTTTGTTTCTCCTGGTCTGACGGGTGTTGCTTTGGTGGTCCCAGGTGGTGAGCCTTAGAAAGGCACCGCAGTGGGAATGCGAAAGCAAGTTCCCGCATGGCATTGACTGTTAAGTTCATGCCTTGCAGGAACCAGTGGTGCATGCATAAAGGGGGGCATCCCCATGGCTCTGAGGCAACAGGGTTGGGTCTCTTTAGTTTCCTCAACGCCACACTTTTTTTTTAAAAACTTTATTTACCTTTTAACATGCAAGTGTCAAACGATAGGATCATGGTAGACTTTGGGGTCGATTCCGATTCGGGCCGGAAATTTCTCCGACCGAGCCGGACCCGGAGAGATTTCCGACCGAATCGGACCCGTGCAGTCCGACCGAACGAGTACGATGCGGCCGTATGTTATCGGACACGAGTCGGTCGGACTCCCATTGAACTCAATGGGAGCCGGTCGTATAACGCGTACGCGGGCTCCCATTGCCTCAATGGGTGCGAGGCGGACAAGGGCGCCCCTTACAGCGAGTACGCCGCGGAGCGCTTCGCGGCGTACACGCACAGGTAGGGGGACCCTTGGGTCCCCCCTGTGTGCGCCTCGCACGGGTACGCGTACAGGGGGTCCGACACGGACCCCCAAAGTGCGGCTCCGACAGCTCTTACGAGCCGGAGTGCGCGGCTCGGTCGGACTGCTCGCGGCGCGCATCGTACTTACCCGGCCGGGAAACGTCTCCATTGCGCGGTGCGAATCGGGTCCGACCGAGTCGGTCGGAGCGGTTCGAGTCCGAGCGAGTCGGTCGGAGTTGTCGGGACGCCCGGACGAGTCGGTCGGGGAATTCGCATCGTACTCGCTCGGCCGGACCCGCGTACGGTTCGGTCGGGAATCAGGCTTTCGCATGGCTTTTTTCCCGACCGAATGGTATTGGGTGCGCCTCCGACCGAGATCGGAATCGGCCCCATAGTCTATACCGTGTACATAACAGTCAGCATTTATGACAATTTCGATCCGTTATCAATATTGACATTTATCAAATTCGCAACAACTGATAATCCTGTACCCCACATTTAAGCTCACGTCGGTTAAGATCATACATGTGTGTTTCTAAAAAGGTGGGGGTTCCGTGCACAAGTCTGGTTGAATTGCCAAATCAGGAATGTGAACAGTGTCATCTTGTGTTTCTAGAAAGTATGTTTGGAGTGGTTGCCAAATGTCCCTTGGGCGTGAGGTAGGTGGTTGAAGTTGAGAGTATATGTTGGTGCTACAATATGTCAAGCTAGCAATTCAGCATTTCAATGTCGGTGGGTGTTTGCCCCCCCAGCGTATCGCGATCTCACGTTTTGCTAATAGCAGAGCTAGTGCCACGTATCTACGAACTGCTTTCGGGACATTGTGGACAAACCCGAGCAATGCTTGTAATGGGTTAGGTTTAAGTGTTTGGTTTACTATACGTGATAGTTCAATGTATATGACTGTCCAAAAAACAGCAATTTTGGTGCAGGTCCAGGCCATATGGAGGAAATCTGCTTACTGAGCCTGGCATTTAGGGCATGCATGTGAGCGAGTATTGTCCATACAATGCACCCTGTAGGGTGCCCGCCATACAAATTAAAAGTTTAGCAGCTTATGGCAATGGTTCATTGATAATTTACACATTTGTGTGCAGCAGTGCTGCCATCGGAAGTCGGATATAGCATGGCCCAAATCCCATTCCCATATCTCTCTAACTCGAGAGTTGTTAGTAGGAAGTAGCGTGATACAAGCCTTATAAAGTTTAGACATGAGATGCCCCCGTGTCCTTAATAAGTAGAGTCAAGGGGGTAAATTCTGGTGGCTCAAGTGGGTAGCTAGGGATTTGTGCCCGTAAAGCATTTTGTAGCGTGTAGGATAAAATGATCCATCTGTGTTGCGTTGTGAAATCTAGCGTTCTCTGTCCGTGAGAATACATCGCCTTGGGGAAATAGATCCCCAAATGTGTCAAGGGAGAATTTAACAATTTCTTTTTGTGTAATAGGCAACCAGATGTTACCCGCCAGGGGGAGAGCCGGGGAATAAAGCAGGTGGCCACCTGTGTATCTAATTAGTTTCCTCCATGCCGAGCTGGCTGTTGAGACCGTTTTGATGTCTTGGGGGTCGCGTTTAAGGCCTTCTGGTGAAATTGACGAAAGAGGTGTCGGGTGTGTGAGATCCGCCTCTGGCTTGATGTAAGGTATTCTAGCGTCTGGATGATACCAGTACCTAGCGGAGCTGCATTGGGCCACTAAATAATAAATCTGAAAATTCAGTACCCCGAACCCAGCACTCTCATAAGGCAGTGTCAGAGTGTCCCATTTGATCCTAGGCTGTTTATTACCGCGAACTAGCGTAGGAGTGAGGTACGCAGTGTAAAGAAGAATGAGGAGGTCAGTGGGATAGGTATGTTATGAAACAGATATAAGAACTTTGGAAGCACGACCATTTTAATTATAGCAATTCGACCTGCCATAGCTATTGGTAGTTTTAACCAGCGGTCTACCTGACTAGACAGGTTATCAAGTACAGTACCATAGTTTAGACGCAGTATCTGTTCCGGATCTCTGTGAATATGTATTCCTAAATATTTTACTGAGTCCTCGCATCTTGCCAGAGGGTATTCGGTGTTGATCGTACGGGTGCAAGGAGTCGATGATCTCTGATTTACCCCAGTTTATTTGTAGGCCTGATAGCGCCCCAAATCTTCCCACCTCTCGAAGGATGGGGTCGAGATTGTCGCTGGGCTGTCTCACGTACAGGATTATGTCATCCGTATAGAGCGTAATGAGTAGGGGACCAGTTTTCAATTGAAGCCCCCTATGGATATGGCGTTTCTGTTGATGACGCACCAGCGGGTCCATAGCGATAACAAACAACAAGGGTGATAGCGGGCAGCCCTGTTTGGTCCCGCGTGTAGGCTGGAATGCTCTAGTTAACGTGCCATTGAGTCTGTGTGCAGTGGGTTTGGAATATAGTAAACAAATAATGGAAGTGAACGTCCCCGGAATGCCCATTCTGTGGAGCGTTGCGTGTGACAAGGGCCATTCCAAAGAGTCGAAAGCTTTTTCAGCATCCAATAGTACAGCGGCGGCAGAGGTGGCTGGTGAAATTCTATGGATGACTGCAAAGAGTGTACGAATGTTCAGCGCCGTGGATTTATGTGGAACAAACCCAGATTGAGCAGGTGAAATGATTTGATCCAATATGAGAGAAAGCCTGGTGGCCAGCATTTTAGCGAGTATTTTATTGTCAAAATTCTAGAGGGACAATGGGCGGTAGAATCCGCAATGTAAAGGGTCTTTTCCCGATTTAGGGAGTAGTATTATCACTGCTTCATGGAGAGTATGAGGAAGGATGCCTTTTTCCATCGCTTCCTGGTATACTTCTAATAGGTAGGGAGCAAGCAAGTGCTTATGCGTTTTATAAAAACAGCCCGACAAGCCATCTAGGCCTGGCGCATTGGAGCCATCCATGGCGTAAACTGCTTGGAAAACCTCCTTTTCAGAAAAAGGTTCACTTAGAAACTGGCGATGTGCACTATCCAACCACACCATTTTTATTTCTTATAAATACCTGCCAATTTCCACTGTGCTCTCCGAGGAGCGGGAAGTGTATAAGTCGTTATAGTATGTGAGTACTGTATTCTGTATGTGGTTAGTATCTGTGGCCCTGGTACCAACAGGTTTTTGTAATGCCGTAATATATGACTGGCCTCATGGTGGCTGCAATGTGCGTGCTAATGTGCGCCCCGGATGGTCCCCCTCCCCATACCTTCTCGCTGTCGCATATTTCCCCAAGTAATGTGCTTCCTATCTGCAGCTTCCTGGAATTCTGTCATTAGTTTGGCTCGAAGCGTGGTGTACAT
The DNA here is from genome assembly GCA_963921515.1 of Calotriton arnoldi. NCBI lineage: Eukaryota > Metazoa > Chordata > Amphibia > Caudata > Salamandridae > Calotriton > Calotriton arnoldi. The sequence continues at coordinate 2,022,004 of CAWUFW010000670.1, forward strand.
TGCTTGGGGGTGTGCTATTTGTGTTTGATCCATTTCCTGTAGTTGTTGTTCTAACTTGGAGAGTGTACGATGGAGGTCTTTAAGTATGCCCGCGTGTTTAGAGACACAGATCCCTCTAACGTAGGCCTTCAAGGCCTCCCACAGAGTGGCCCATGTGGACACGGAGCCTTCGTTTAGTTCGAAGTAGTCTACTATTGCTTGGTGCAGCTCTGATTTGAACACTTCGTCCCGGAGTGCCATGTCAGGAAATCTCCATTTGTGTTCAAAACCAAAATGGAGTCAGGCCCCTGCTGTGCAGCCATTTCAGTGTTCGGGTTGTCCCCCCTTTCTGCCTGTCCCGATCCGGTAGCGTCGCCCATGTGCCCAGTCCTCCTCAAATGTTAACTTGTGTTGCTTCGGTTCGCTTCGAACCATGACCTAAGGTGGCCAGATGGGCTCGGCGCTAGCCTGCTGTTAATGGTGGGCGCGCGCGGTGCAGCGTCTTGATGTTCCAGGTCAAGCTTTTGAGATGGGTTGGTGAGTAGTGGAACTGCTGGACAGGGAGGTGTAGGCCGGGTTCAGGTAGGGTGCATTAGCCAGGAATGTTGTTGTGTGAATAAATGTCCCTGTGAGGGAATCAGGTGGTCTGTTCAGCGCAACGACCAGGACAGGAGGGGCAGTCCCAATAAGGGATTGTATTCAGGGCTCAGGTACCCCTCTAATGTATGCTGCATCACTCAGGGGACCCCCAAATGCTCCACTGCACCAGAGAGGACGGGATGCAGGCACATGCGCACCAAAAAAGGACAGGCACTCAACATTAATGATGTCTTTGTAAACTTGCTCCGCACTCTGGCTAGTCAGGTGTTACGCTGATGTTCCTCCAGGGGTCCTCTTTTTACGAAAAATACCCCAGCGTGGGTGTCTCCCAGGTGTGAATTACAGCAAAATGAAGGCTAACAGGTGTTGGCAGTTGAAGACAAAACTGGGCGGCCGTACAGGAAGATTGGCAGTGGCCCAGGCCCGCAAAGAACTGCAAGTAGTTGCCCTTCAAATTGAAATTGCATGGGCCCTGCACATTTGCACCAGAATATTGTCAGCGATGTTGGCTTCCCATGCCCAGGTGCGTTGAAGAACAAGGTCGCAGCCACGCCAATATACAGGCTCCAGATACAAATACCAGGTAGTAAATGGGGGGCAGCGCGTGTTTATTTTAGAGCAATTGCGCTACCCTGCAGTATTTTCCAGACAGGGGCCGACTCAATCCCAGGGTGTGTGCCGTCTCAGGGGCACTCAGTGGCCGGAGAGACACGGGCGCCCGACCTGACGCATCGTGTCTGCCATTACATGCCGCGAGGGGGCCGAGGCCGCGTACCTCAAGGCCTACCTTGTGGCGGGTCGTGAAGCTCCGCAGCCACTCAGAGAGACCAACCAGCCAGACGCCGACTCCTGATATAAAATGTGGCCCTATAGAGCGGCAGCAGCATTAGTTGGGACATATCGCAGGAGCCCTTAACTTCGCATGTTGTGCAGTGTAGCACTGCTGAAGAGGAGGAGACTTCCTCCCAGGCCCGTATGCAGCTCCAGCCGCGGCGCCCACAAGGTAGGGGCGAATGGTGCCTCCGGAGGTCCCAGGAGCGCCGCAATTCACAGGAGCCGCCGCCGTTTCGGCCCCCGTGCTCCCGCTGTTGTTACGAGCGTTGTAGATGGGGGTTGCATGTTTGTGGAGTGATCCAGCAGAGCTCCGGGACTACGCGGCCATGATGTCACTGACCATGTCATGAGTGATGTAATATGTGACGTCATCAGCAGTGCATTGCGGGGGCGCGAGTTATAGTTAGCTCTACTAACTATAACGGCCGAATTTCTCTGGTTTTGTACGAGTGAAATGTCCAACTAACTATAACGTCCCTGAAACCTATGGTTTTTTCAGTGAATTTCAAAGGTTTTTTTAAATGCTAATTTCTAACTATAACGTCCCTGAAACCTATGGTTTTTTCAGTGAATTTCAAAGGTTTTTTAAATGCTAATTTCTAACTATAACATAGCACTCGCGTTTGCAGAGTGGTGGAGAAAGGGGAGTGTGGCCTCCGAACACATCTTAGCAATCCCACTGTGTGAGATTTACTGGAGGTAACAGGAGGGGTAGTTAGCCCCCAAACGTCAACCTTGGGGGCCAACTACCCCTCCTATTACCTCTTGTAAGTCCCACACAGCAGGAATGCGAACTTCACAAACTAGGCCACACCCCCTTTCTCCACCACTCTGCAAACGCGCCCCCTGGCGCGTTGTAAGTTGGGGAGTTAATTCCCCTTGAATACTGAGGGTCCCTGGGGGCCAACTTGCCCGTCAGGTACCTCCAGTAAGCGCCACAGAGCTGGATTGCAGAAAGGTGGACACAGGCCACGCCCCTTTCTCCACCACTCTGCAAACGCGCCCCTGGCGCGTTCTAAGTTGGGGGATTAATTCCCTTGAATACTGAGGGTCCCTGGGGGCCAACTTGCCCGCCAGGTACCTCCAGTAAGCGCCACAGAGCTCGATTGCAGAGAGGTGGACACAGGCCACGCCCCCTTTCTCCACCACTCTGCAAACGCGCCCCCTGGCGCGTTGTAAGTTGGGGGATTAAGTCCCCTTGAATACTGAGGGTCCCTGGGGGCCAACTTGCCCGCCAGGTACCTCCAGTAAGCGCCACAGAGCTCGATTGCAGAGAGGTGGACACAGGCCACGCCCCCTTTCTCCACCACTCTGCAAACGCGCCCTCTGGCACATTCTAAGTTGGGGGATTAAGTTCCCTTGAATACTGAGGGTCCCTGGGGGCCAACTTGCCCGCCAGGTACCTCCAGTAAGCGCCACAGAGCTCGACTGCAGAGAGGTGGACACAGGCCATGCCCCCTTTCTCCACCACTCTGCAAACGAGCCCCATGGCGCATTCTAAGTTGGGGGATTAAGTCCCCTTTAATACTGAGGGTCCCTGGGGGCCAACTAGCCCACCAGGTACCTCCAGTAAGCGCCATACAGCTGGATTGCAGAGAGGTGGTAAGAGGCCACGCCCTCTTTTTACACCACTGTGCAAACGCGCCTCTTGGCGCACTGCTGCTCGGGGGATGAAGTCCACTTGTGCCCCCACGGTCCCGCCGGCTCCCCGCCTCCTGCGGGAGCCGGCATTGCTTTTGAGCAAGGGGAGCTGCTGACATGCAGCTCCCCTTGCTCAAAGCAATCCTGCTTGCTTCATTGAAGCGAGAGCAGGTTTCCTGCTCTCGCTTCAATGAAGCAAAGCAGAGTTTGCTATGACAGGGCGGGAGCCGCACGGCTCCCGCCCTGCCATAGCAAACAGCAATGTCCCGGGGGTGGGCACCCCGGGACATTGCAGGAGCCGGCCTTGGGGGGTGGCGGTCCCCAGGGCCATCAAGGGCTCCAGGAGGGTGAGCCACGCGGCATGTTTGCAAAGCCCCGGGGAGGTGGTGGTCCCCGGGGCTGGGGGTCCGTAACGGACCCCCGAATTCGAATAAAGAGTGCCCCGGGGAGGTGGTGGTCCCCGGGGCGTGTGGGGGGGCTCTTGCCGCCACACACTTTTTTTTTTTTTTTTTTTAAAACAGAGCCCCGGGGAGGTGGCGGTCCCCGGGGCTGCGGGGGGCCGCATGCCCCCCGCATACAATTAAAAAACCCCCGGGGAGGTGGCGGTCCCCGGGGCAGCGTGGGGGGGGGGTTGGGACCCCCCCACGCATTCATTTTGAAAGAAGCCCCGGGGAGGTGGCGGTCCCCGGGGCTGCGGGGGGCCGCGAGCCCCCCACACATAATTAGCATAGCCCCGGGGAGGTGGTGGTCCCCGGGGCTGCGGGGGCCCCCGCGGGCCCCTGCTATTTCATTTTGGCATTGCCCCTGGGACCTGGCCCACCCGGGGGCCTCATTAAAATGAAGCGCGGGATCCCGCGCTTCATTTTTTAAAAATTTTCGGCAGGATTCGCGACCCCAACGCGATTTCTGCCGGTTTTTTATTTTTTTAATGCTTTTTTGGGCCCTGGGGGTCCTTGTGGGACCCCCTGAGCAGGCCTAGTGGGTCAGGGTGTTTCTACCCTGCCCCCTTTTCTTGTTTTTCAACCTTTTTTCCACTCTTTTCTTGTGACTCGGTTCTACCGAGTCACAAGATGGCTGCCAACACTTCCTGGTTTGGAATGTTGGCAGCCAATCAGAGTGAAGCTCGTGCCCTGGAGGGTTCGCGACTCCTCCTCGGTGCTCAGATATCGATATTTTTTCTTTTTCAAATTTCTCAGGAACTACTGAACGGATTAACACCATTTAACAAAAAGGGCTCTTTCTGAACCAAGACCTACCTTTTTGCCAAATTTGGTGTAATTCGTTCAGCAGTTCGGGCTGTAGCTTTGTCTAAAGTTTCCTATGGAAATTAACATGGGGAAAACGCGTTTTGGGACTCCCCTTTTTTCTCGGCCCCCGCTTGACGAATCACCCCGAAACTGTGAAGACAGAAGCAGACCAGAGCGGCCCACTAGTTTTGAAAATTTCGCGAAGATTCGTCAAACGACACCAAAGTTATTGGGAAAACAAAAAACGCTTTTTGAATAGAAACGAGGTCCTAACTATAACTACCTACTGGCGACCGCCAGTAGGTAATGTATATATATATATCCCCAACAGCGTATGCCCCTCCTCCTCCTCCTCGGTAAGGTTGAACAGAAAGGCACAAACTCCACTTAATACGCTGGTATTATTTATTCTTCACCACACCTCACAGTCATAACGCGTTTCAGTCACAAGGTGACCTTGATCACATACTGACATTGTTTTGCGTCCATCTTAAAATACCCACCCATTCTGTGACATAATTTCTTAAATATAGAAAACAGACTATATTTGCCAAAGTTGTTGCATTTACGCTACATGAATTATCCCACTGTGGGGTCATTGTTTCTTAGCTTTCCAATTCATGAATATTAATCATCATTACGTGTGCCAAAACTTTCTATAAATACATGAATAAATACATACATTAAAATCCATAATCTTATTGAAATAGTTAAAATTGCTCAACCATTTCTATTTGCTTGAGAATACCGCAGAGATCGACATCCATATAATAAGAATTACAAGTGTGATGCTCTTATATATCCGCATAAATGCAGTACAGAATCCTTCCACAGTAAACTCATGTAATGTATATTCATTATGTACATTGTTATGGCACACCTTAAAAAGAAAAGGCTCAAAAACTATAAAATTGGAAATACTAAAAGACCTGAGCGTATAGCAGCAATATAAAGTGAATAATCAGCCTGGAAAGTGCTATAGTGCTTGCTAATTTTTACAGTGCAAATTGCTATAAAAGTGCTAAAGTGCTTTAAAGTGCAAAAATTGATTATCACCCTAAGTCAGAAATTTTTCTCATTTTTATAAAATCATATTTTTCTATATTTTTAAATTTTTCTATATTTTCAAAATATTTTTGGGTTTTATAAATTAAGTTAAAATACAGGGCAGATTGCTTCTAAGCTCAATAAATTCT